>VXAB01001564.1:248403-428114 GCA_013399175.1 Odontophorus gujanensis
TTGTTGTGGGGGGGGGGGGGATGGAACATTGTTATCTCCTGAGTAGGAGCTGATTTTAGTAGTAGAGGGGTTGATTTGAGTATACTGTTTACATCAAGTAACCCCCAGAAATCAGCAATCCAAAATGCTGACGTTAAACTCTGATTTAATTGAGCAGCTGCTACAAGTGAATAGGAGTTGAGATAGCTCAGCACTTTGTTTCCCCTGTTCTGCCTGCACACAATAGACTTGGCTCAACAAGAGCATTTTTTATTAAACAATGCTTTCACTTGCAGCTAGATGTAGCACAT
The DNA here is from genome assembly GCA_013399175.1 of Odontophorus gujanensis. Classification (NCBI taxonomy): domain Eukaryota; kingdom Metazoa; phylum Chordata; class Aves; order Galliformes; family Odontophoridae; genus Odontophorus; species Odontophorus gujanensis. Next base: position 248,694 of record VXAB01001564.1, read on the forward strand.
AATTGCATCATGCTCTGATTGGAATATAAGAACATTAATTTACCGTTCTGTGTTCGTAAAGTCTATGGTGCAGGTAGTAAATATAGTTATTGCACTTCTGGCCTCACCATCTGTAGAACACACATCTTAAGGCAGATGTCAGTCATGAAACTGAATGCTGGAGATACTTTTCTGTATATAAAAAATACTGGAATATGTTCTAATTAGCTTGAATTCTTTAAACCTTGGAAGTTCTAAGAAGTGCGTGCACGAAAAATGCAAGTATACAAATGAGCACCACAAACCAAATTATGTTTTCAAAAAGAAAGAAGAATTTGTACATACAATAATTTCTGCTGCAAGATTGAAGCATCTCCATGAGTTGAACGGTTGAGTGACGCTTTACAGTTCACCATCACCGACATGAGTGCAGGGAAGACCTGGCTGGACCGAGACGGTCAGAGACCTGCTCCTCCATCTGAACCACCACAAGTCCATGGTACCAGATGAGATCCACCCAAGGGTGCTGAGAGAGCTGGCAGAGGTGATTGCCAAGCCGCTTTCTGCCATCTGTCAGCATTCCTGGTTATCTGGAGAGGTCCCACAAGATTGGAGGCTGGCCAATGTGACTCCCATCTACAAGAAAGGCCGTAAGGAAGACCCGGAGAACTGCAGGCCTGTCAGCCTGACCTTGGTATCAGGGAAAGTTATTGAGCAGATGATCTTGAGGGAGATCACACGGCACGTGCACGGCAACCAGGGGGTCAGACCCAGCCAGCACAGGTTCACAAAGGGCAGGTCGTGCTTGTCCAACCTCATCTCCTTCTATGACTGGGTGACCAGACTGGTAGATGAGGGAAAGGCTGTTGATGTAGTCTACCTGGACTTCAGCAAGGCCTTTGACACGGTCTCCCACAGTATTCTCCTGGGGAAACTGGCAGCCCGTGGTGTGGACAGGTTCACTCTCCTCTGGGTGGGGAACTGGCTAGAGGGCCGTGCCCAGCGGGTAGTGGTTAATGGAGTTAAGTCCAGCTGGCGTCCTGTTACGAGTGGTGTCCCCCAGGGGTCGGTATTGGGGCCCATCTTGTTTAATATCTTTATTGATGACCTAGATGAGGGGATTGAGTGTACCCTCAGTAAGTTTGCAGATGACACCAAGCTGGGAGGATGTGTTGATCTGCCTGAGGGTAGGGAGGCCCTTCAGAGGGATTTGGATAGGCTGAATAGCTGGGCTGAGATCAATGGGATGAGGTTCAATAAGGCCAAGTGCCGGGTCCTGCACTTTGGCCACAATAACCCCATACAGCAATGCTATAGGCTTGGGGTAGAATGGCTTGAAGAATGTATAGAGGAAAAGGACCTGGGGGTGTTGGTTGATGCTCGGCTTAACATGAGCCGGCAGTGTGCCCAGGTGGCCAAGAAGGCCAACGGCATCCTGGCCTGTATTAGAAATAGTGTAGCCAGCAGGAGCAGGGAGGTGATCATCCCCCTGTACTCAGCTCTGGTGCGGCCGCACCTCGAGTACTGTGTTCAGTTTTGGGCCCCTCACTACAAGAAAGACATTGAGGCCCTGGAGCGTGTTCAGAGAAGGGCAACAAAACTGGTGAGGGGTCTGGAGCACAAGTCTTATGAGGAGCGGCTGAGGGAGCTGGGATTGTTTAGTCTGGAGAAAAGGAGGCTCAGAGGGGACCTTATTGCACTCTACCACTTCCTGAAGGGGGACTGTGGTGAGGAGGGGGTCAGCCTCTTCTCCCAGATAACTAACGACAGGATGAGAGGGAATGGCCACAAGTTGCGCCGGGGAAGATTTAGATCAGATTTGAGGAAACATTTTTTCTCTGAAAGAGTGGTCGGGCACTGGAATGGCCTGCCTAGGGAGGTGGTTGAGGCACCATCCCTAGCGCTGTTCAAGAAGCGTTTAGATGAGGTGCTAAGGGATTTGATTTAGTAGTTTAGTGGGTAGGGATGGTGGTAGGAGGATGGTTGGACTAGATGATCCTGTAGGTCCTTTCCAACCTAATGTATCTATGAATCTATGAATCTATGACCACAACAGGGTGGTTTCCCACGTGGCAGGAAAGTCTTGGGAATAAAACTGATCAAAGGCAAACCAGCAAAAGCACATAGTGTGGCATGTGGTCTTGCTTTTGCAAGTTGTAGTGGTGAAGTACCCTGACAGCTGTAGCTGTTAGAGGATTGTCCACAGAGATGCTGCATGTCTGGAGGCGTCCAAGGCCAGGTTGGATAGGGCCCTGGGCAGCCCAACCTGCTGGGTGGCTCCATGACACAGGGTTGGAACTGGGTGGGCTTTCCGACCCAAGGAATTCTGTAAGCTAAGGGATCATTTTTGTCCTCCTTAGAGAAACGGAACAGAGACATGAAAGCTTAAAGTTAGCAGAAAGCTTCCCAGCACATCACTGTACAGCGAAGCAGTTGGACAGAGAGTAAGTAAGCCCCCTGAACTGCAGATAAGTTCACAGGTTCACGCAGCTATCTTTCAACTAAAAGGAAGCAGTGTCCCAAGTGTTCTGGTTACAAAACATTGCAGCGATCCATGCATCCATCTCTCCCTGCTGCTGCCAGCAGTCAGCTCCGGGGCTGACGGGGACTCCGAGAACTGGCCGACACCCCGCTCCGGCGGCGCCGCGGTCCCTTTAAACGGAGGCGGGGCCGAGCCTCAAAGTTTCCCCAAGTTGTGGAGCGGGGCCGGCGGCCGTGCGGAGCTGCGTGCGCGGGGTGCCCCAGGAGCCCCTCCGCCATGGAGTACCTCACCGCCTTCACCGGCAAGGGCGGCCGTCTGCTCCGCGGCACCGCCAGCCGCCTCTGGGGGGTCGTGCCCGGCGGCCTCCGGCAGGTCCGCTTCCAGGACAGCGCGAGCTGCGCGGTCCCGCAGCCCGCCGAGCCCGCGCCAGGTACCGGCGGGGACGGGGCTGGGGCGGCCGGGCCGTTGGAGGGGCAGAGCGGAGCGCCCCGCCGTGCTGTGCCGCATCACTGCTGCCCCCGGCGGCGGGGCCGGAACGGAGCGGGGGTCCGGATCGGGAGCGGAGGAGGGATGTGGCAGCCCCGGGGAGCGGCAGGGGAGGGCGGATGTGGCGGTGGCAGCGCTGCGCTGTTGACTTTCGCTGACGCTTCCCACGCCATGGCTGGTGCTGCTGCTGATTGGGGCACGAGTGGCTGCAGGACGACAGCTCTGGTTCTGCGCTCTCCCTCCTGCGCGGGGCGGTCTGGAGGACTTGCAGAAGTGCTTTAGAAGGATCAGAAGTACTGCGTCTGGTTTTTAGTGGTTTGCCGAGACAGCAAGTAACTTCCGCGGTGTTATTCTTTGGTGTTGTCACCCCCGTTTCTTCGCTGTGTCCCTGTGCTGTCTGTAAGGGTATTGCATCTTGGTTGGCAAGATGTGCCCTTAAGAGCAGAGGTGTGGGCGGTGTGTGCGTATGCAGCTATGTGGGCAGCGAGCACTCCAGAGAAGTAATGCTATGGTCTGGGCAGAAGAAACAACCTGTGACTTAACTAAAGCAGCATGGCTGGGGACTGCCTGGGAGGAAAGCTGTATGAAGCTGAGTTTGTGGCAGTGTGCTCTGAAAGTCTGCAGGGTGGTTTACGATGATCAGTAATTATTTAAGTAACTTTTCCTTCCCATGTCAAGTAGCTCTGTGCTAAGTGGGTGATCACATGCTTGTCATGGTCTGTAGATGGGACTGAAGTCAGATCTCTTCTGAGAAGTAATGATGGAACTGTTAAGTTCTTCCTTCAGCTATTTTGAATAAGTAAGATATCGATTTTTTTGTTTGTTTGTTTCTAATGAGGAGAAACAAGATCTTACTGTCACAGTTGGGTGGCTGTGCAGTTGAGATGTAGATGTTGCTTTCCGTGTCATGTTGTGTCATACATTCTGTACAGAAAGAATCATAGGTAACCAGCTATGTTTACAATGCTATGCTTTCTTGCCTTATTTCTCTCCTCTGCTGTCCAATCTGAAGACATAACAGGGTGAGAAAGAAACAGCAACACATTTCAACAATGAGATAACTTACCTTGAATAAGCCATCCACAAACTGTTGAGGGCTTGTTATTAAAGACTGCTATTGTTATTTTGCTGATGCAAAATGGCAGTAAAACTCTTCAGGTGTCTTCAGTCAGTTACAAGGTCAGTTATTCAGCTGTTGAATAGTCTGCAGCATCTCTTGTAATAGATGACAACTTGGAGGGAGAAGCTCCTATGGCTGTTTATTTCCTCCTGTTCAGGGACAAAGGATTGATTTGGATTGCATTATAATGTCTTTTTTTTTTTTCCCTCTGTGGCTTTGAGCGTGAAGTGTATTTCCCAAAATACTTGTAAAGTGTAATATTTAACATCAGCGTTAGTGAAAGGTGACTACTGTTCTGAATGTGAGATGGGTTTCTGCATACACAGTCTGACATGGTTGTTTTTTTTTTACTGTTACCATCCTTTGAGTTGTCCTAACCTAGGCATAGTGTGCTGTGTGAGGCAGTTAGGTCTTGGCTCTCTCTGCTGTCTTCTTCACAGGGTTTAGGTCACTTAGAAGTAGAAGCAGATTCTCATCAAGTTTAGAACTCTTCATGTAGCTAGTGTTTTGCCGGGCCTTAGGAACTGCCTGTGCCTTTGTACCAGTGTGCTGTGCTGTGGAAGCTGTAACAGGGATTACAAGACTCAAAGTAGAGGTTAGATTTCAGCTCAAAGGGAGGTACCGTGTCACTAACTTAGACTTCAGTGGCAAATTCTGTTTTAAGTGTACATGCAGTGTTCTGGATCTAGGTCTATTCCCACATTTTTTTTTTGCCCCTTGTAACTTTCTGAACAGTCACTTCAGTGCTTATTTCCTTCACATGGTTCAGTTATGACTATGTGTTTTTTCTTAGAATAGTTCTTCCATATGTAGGCTTATTCATACTTTTATGTGAAATGGGCCGACCCTAAATTTCTGGAACAAATGAATCTTTGTTTTTAATTCCTTTTATTTTTTCATTTTAAAGTATTTCAGTTTTGTTCACGTAATATTACTAAATCCATATTTCATGTTTTCTTATTTGGCTGTGGACACATGTGGAGCACTATAAGAGATCTACGTTTGGAGGAGCAGTTCTGGTCAAATGCTGTGTTGTAATAGCTGTTGTGAGCTTGTATCCTCCTTCAGGTATGTGCTGAACAGATTCTGTCCCTTCGTAGAAGGTAGAAAGGTGAGTTTGGGAGGATGAATAGTGCCCTCGGAGGCTGTAAACTTGTTGGACCAGTTCATGCTGTGTGTCAGCAACTGTACCAGTGAAGTAACTTAACAAATGTATTCTGTCTTCTAATGTGTGTGGTAGAAGATGGGAAAAAAAAATGCACGGTGAAACAGAAATAATAGGTTACAATAGGTCCAACGTTAAGACCAGTTCTACCAATAATTTCAGTGTATAGTTCCTTTTTGAAGGGAGAGGGAGCCATGTAAGTTTTACAATAGCACTTCTGAAGATAGTACATTGGTAATTTCTACAAGGAGCTGGTGGGTATGCGTGGCTTAGATCTGGAGAGGAAACTTGAGAACAGAATCTTAGAATCACAGAATGATTTGGGCTGAAGAAACCTTAAAGATTCCAACTCCCTGCCATGGGAAGGGACACCTTCCACTAGATCAGGTTGGCCAGGGCCCCTTCCAGCCTGGCCTTGAACATGTCTGGGGATGGAGCATCCACAGCTTCTCTGGGCAGTCTGTCCCAGTGCCTCACCACACTCCAAGTAAAGAATTTCCTCTTTATATCTAATCTTAACCTGCCTTCTTTTAGTGAAAGCCATTACCCCTTGTCCTGTCACTATTCTCTCTGATAAGAAGAGTCCCTCTCCCGCTTTCTTGTGGGCCCCCTTAGGTCACAGTGAAGTCTTCTCAGAGGCTTCTGCAGATTATACAACCCCAGTTCATGCAGCCTTTCTTCATAGGAGAGGTGTTCCAATCCTGTGAGCACCCTTGTTACCTCCTCTTTATCTGCTCCAGCAGCTCTGTGTCTGTTTTGTACTGGGAGCCTCAGAGCTGAATGCAGTACTCCAGAGGGGTCTTACAAGGGTGAAGCAGAGGGGGAAATCACCTCCCTGGCCCTGCTGGTCACCTGTATTTTAATGCAGCCCAGGATAATATTGACCTTCTGGGCTGGAAGTATCTGTTGCCATCAACGTTTAGTTTCTCAGCAACATTCCTTCAAATCTTTCCTTCAGAGCCTCTCTCATTCTGTTTTCTGTCTGTGTGCTTGGGATTGCCCTGACCCAGTTTCAGGACTTGGTACTTGCCCTTGTTGAACTTTGTGACTTTTCTGTAGGTTCACCTCTCAAGCCTGTCAAGGTCCATCTGAATGGCATCCTTTCCCTACATTGTGTTGATGTCACCACACAGCTTGGTAACTGTGTAGCTGTTGTCTTGTCTGTTGGTATGTATCATAGGTGCTCATATAGTGAAAATGTGTGCATCTTTATTTGCTTTAAGATGCAACTCGAGGCTTTAGGGAATGTGTGATTAAGGATTGTCTTCACTGCAGAATTATTAACTTGAACTTTCAGTTTGGTTTGAATTTAATTCATATAGAATTTACTGAAGTGAGCCAGCAGTATGTCTTATAACTTAATATGCCATTTGCTTAATCTGCTACAGAAGAGAGCATGGCTGGCAGCATAAGGGATCTTATTTTGCTTCTATTTTGTGGCCCTGGTGTGACCATATATGCATTACTGTGTCCTGTTTTATGCAGCACAGTTCAAGAAGGCTGCTGAGAAACCCTGTAGAGACCCTCCAGCTGAAGATTGCCAGTGTATTTAAGAATATAGGGTATATGAGCTATGAAGGACCAAGAGAAGGCCTTTGGCCTTGTGCAGAGGGAGACCAAAGTGATTCAGAGACAATCAAGGAGGAATTAAAGGGGTACGACTATTTTCAGTAGTAACAGATGATAAAAGAAGGGGCAACAGCTACAAGTTCTGGCTTGGGAATTTAAACTGGACAATGCAAGGAATTTCACTAGGGGGGTAGAACATGACTGGTACAGATGACAGTCTAGTTTCCATCGTTTGAAGTTCTACTTGCTTGACTCAACCAAGCCCCAACTGACCTGATTCGGTGTTGACAGCACTTCTGCTTTGAAGAGGAGGCTGGAGTACTGAAGAAGTTTCTTCCAGGTAATAGTGGTCTATTACTTATAGCTCTACCAGTATAGACTGCTGCTTTTGGAGCCCCTCCCAGATGTTCTGCCCTCACTTATGTCTGTGGTCCATTTGTGGAGGGAGGAGATAAACCGTGCAAGCAGTATAGACTTCCTGCAGTACATCTTAAAGTACGGAAGTTGAAGAAATGAGTCAGTCATTCAGAACCCCTGTCAGACTGAGCAAGAGGATACTCTGAACTAGGAAAGTTGTTCTTGTTGCCTTCTTTGGAAGACCTTGTGTTGTGATTTCTCCCTGAACTCAAATGTTTGTTCAGTTTTCAGCCAAGTGGCCTGTGGATTTATTTACACTTCTGTCATATCAACCATTGATTGATAATGCACAGTATATCCAGTAAACCATGTGCCCTGTAACTGCTCTGTACTGCAATGGAGAAGCAACAGTGCAGCAGAAATATAACAGGCAGACTTACCAGTATATTTGTCAAGTCCTGCTGTAAGTTTTGGGATCAGGCAGTAATAAAATTAAATTCTGCCTTTTTGTTGTTGTTTTTTTTTTTTTAAAAAGAGTTGATTATGTTCTCATTTTATGCCTGTTACATACTTAACTTCAAGGAATTTAACAGGTCTGTGATAAAACACGATAGAGGCTTCAAACTGAGGAGCAGCAATTCTCCAGGCCTTCTTGTGCTTCCTCTGGATCAGTGTGCGTATGTAAAATGTACCAGCACCTTTTAGTAAGACATCAGTGCTTCTCACTCGCCTCTGAAAATACTTCAGTTGATAGAGGCATAAGAAGAAAATGGAATCTTGGAACATATCAGGCTGGTGACTCAGTCATCTTGTGATATGTTAATATATGCACAATCTTTTCAGACTTGTGCGCTGCTGGTTTATATCAGAAATTCTTGCGTTCCCTGTGTATGTGATATTAAATGATCTTTTGCTTCACCTTGTGCTTTGTACTGCTGCACTTCACCTTATTTCTTTTCTCCAGGCTTTGTGGCTGCAGAATTCCTCACATTGCTGTGACCTGCCTCTTCTATTGATGTGCAATCAGCTTCCAAGTCTGTTCTCTAATGTGTAATTAAATTGCTTTTAAGACTGGTCCATTGGGAGCTCATTAGTATATCCCTATCCTGTTAATTTATGTTTCTCTTTTCCCATTAGCTAGTCTTTGGGATAGTTGACAATTTTTAATCCAGCCTTTACTATGCAATAGGATTCTGATATGAGACATCTTACTGAAGCGTAGTTTATATGTTCCAGTCATTTATGAGTTAGTTTATAATCCAGGTACAACTCATTCTAGTAATGTATCCTTTGACTGTGTTGTGTTTTTTGTTTTTGCTTTGTTTTAACCTGCCCTGCTGAAATTAATTGGAAAATGATAAAAATGCAGTTTCTGACATTAAAGCAGTTGTAAAGTTGATGTTCTGTTGAAGTCAGACATGGAATGGTGGCCTATGTAGCACAGGGTACTCTTTCCCATGTAGAGCACTGCTGTCCTTTTGAACTTCATAAGGTTTCTTTCAGCCTAGTGCTCCAGTCTGTTTACATCCTTCTGAGTGCCAGTCCTGCCCTCGAGTATGTTGACTGTTCCTCTCAGTTTAATGTCATCTGTAAATCTAATGCAGTGAATGTGTACAGTAAGGTATTTACAGAAGCACTGATTATAATTTCACATACATGGCAGATCTATTTGCTTATTTGCAGAGCAGTTTTAGAGCATTAGTCTGCAGCACTGATAGGGTAAGCTACCTGATTTTGAGCTCTTGGTGAGGGTGTGTAGAAACACCCTTGGCTTAAATGTGAGAAGGCCAAGTGTAAAATGCATGTGTGTTATTGTGTTGATTTGTTGTACAGTGAAATAGGTTTAAAACACTGAAAGTGAAAGACAAAACTTGTCAAATGCTTGGAAATGAACTTTTTCCATCTTAGTAGAGTCCTCATCTTTTCTGACTAGCATGTTTTCCTTATTACATACATTTGATCTTCAAGAAGGTCCTACAGTAGGTGGAACATGCAGCCGTGTGGTCTCTGTATGAGACTATATATGTAGACTTAAGCTTCCTTCACTATTCCACTTACAAACACACCCTGTGACATAATCTGAGAACTCTGAAGCATTTGTTTACCTGACTGTGAAATGTTCTTTCAGAAGAAAGTCAATGTGAGTTAAGTGGCGGAAGTGTTGTGTGCGGAGCCGGCTCTAGGTCTTCTGATTTTGGAGAAGTGCCCTGCTAACACAGGATGCCTTAAATCTGATTCCGTTGAATGTGGTTTGTTTTTCTTTTTTTTTTCTTTCATCCTCAAGTTATGTAGTTAATTATTTTTGCTGAAGTGCTGTACATCTGACTGGAGAGCAGAAGGAAGGCCCTGTGTTACCAGGGGGATCACCAGATGAATTGGTGTTGAGTTCATGTTGTAGGAAAGAACTGTTATAAAATGCTTGAAGTGCTGATGCAGCATTAGCGAGGTTTTAATGAAGAGCCTCAAACTTAACTTCATCTAAGGAAAAATGAAGAAAAGAATCATAAGAACCATGATAAGATTCAAGGGTTTTGAGAATGTGACTTCCTAGGAAAGACTGAATCACAGTGTGAGAAGCAGCTGCTTAGCGTAGGCAAGAGGACTGAGGAGAGCATTGTTCATGGTGCTGCTGTGGTCAGGACTGCTGAAACTTCATCTAGCAAGCTTGTAAATTCTAGCATCTCATAGCCTACTTTTGGGAGCTGGGGTTTAAAGGGATAGAGACCCTAAGATACTGGGAGAGTACAGAAAGTAATAGTCCCTACGGAACTGCAGAAGAGGAGTGAAAGCGATGATTGCTCTGCTGGGATGCCCCTTCTGGTAGGAATTCAGGTGCAAGGAGGGGAACATGTCTCCAAGTCTTACAGAGTATAAAGGTTTCCTATCTTAAACTTCTTTTTGGTTCTTTATAAATAGATTTTAAAGATCTAAATGCTACTCAGTAGAACAAATCTAATAAAAATACATTCTCCATTCTTCCTCTGTTATATCAATTAGAAAATTATTTCACGTGGTGCTACATAACAGCTTATCAGAGAATCTTCCGAAGGAAGATTACTTATCTTACTTCCTTATGTGATTCTTTTCTTAATCTTTACCCCATATGTTCCACGTCTGTTTTTTGGTGTTTTATTTTTCTGAGATCCTGCAGAAGATTGTCCTTGATGAGCATTTAACAAGTCTGCTGCCTGTGCCTCTTTTTAAACTCATGCAAATCAAATGTATAATGTACAGTTCTTGTTTGTGACAATAAGAGACTTTATTAGGATCAAGAAAATGGAATAAGCACAGCTACTAATTGTGAATAATTTCAATTAATTGATGATTTGTTCAGCTTGCTTTATTTCAAAGGTTGCTTAATTAGCTTAATTATTTTTTTTCACCTAGAAAAAGTGATCTTTAACTTCTGTTAACTGTTATTAACTATTCTGCTGACTATTGTAAGGTCAGAGTTCCCTTATCTGAAGCTCTCTGTTCTTCAGACATACTGTTTCTAAAATTCTTTTTCCTACTTTGCATCAGTGAATGCAGAGGAATAACAAGAGTCCTACTCTCTAGTTCTGTTGATGATTGTGTTCACGATTCTCTTTCTCTGCTGATCTCATCTTCTGTTTCGGTATTCTTCATTTCTGTGTTCCAGCATTCTCACTGCATGTTGGTCTGGTGTCATTTTGAACACTGTCCTCTGTATCTTCCTAGTGCTAGTCATGCAGGTCCTATGCAGTACAAGTACTTTCTTACATGTGGATCTGACACCTGCTCTTCTGCTTCAGGACTTCTGAAGGTGTGGTAGTGACACAATCCTACTGAATAGCAGTTTAAAAATAAACCTTCAACTCAAATGTTACAAAATGTCTCATTTTCATAGAATCGTAGAATTGTAGGAGTTGGAAGGGACCTCTGGAGATGGAGTCCAACCCCCTGCTACAGCAGTTTCCTGCAGCAGATCACATGAAGGTGTCCAGGCAGGCTTTGAGTATCTTCAGAGAAGGAAACCTCACAACCTCTGAGCAGCCTGTGCTCAGTGCTCAGCCACAGTGATGTTCTTCCTTGTGTTAGTGTGGAACTTCCTGTGTTACAGTTCCCGCCCTTTGCCCCTTTGCTCTCTTCTGCCTTACCACCAAAAAGAATCCACCCCCGTCAACTTGACTCCTGCTCTTTAGATGCTTACAAACGGTCATGAGAAAACAGTTAAGGTTTCTTTGTATGAAACACTATGGCTACGGATCTGATAACATTTAAGAAGTGCACTTGTTGAGCACACTGACTCCTGAGGGAGGTCCTTCATGACACAAAGTGATCAGTGGTATCACTTCTTTCCTATGCGTGAGCTCCAGAACCATCAGCCTCTTGTAGCGTGGCAGGCTCCCTGCTGGCAGGCTGTGTGCAGCTTACTATGTTGCGCTCATGTGAAACAGTGTTTTCATCATGAAACTAAATGAAAAGATAAGACTGATTCTCATTGGTGCTGGAGTCTTCTCAGAGCACTGCATCTTGCACTGGCAGTTGTTTCACCTTTTCTTTACCTCCTAGGGCACTAGGAATACAAGGACGGCTGAAACCATGATTTGACTTGGAAAAATAAATAGCCTTCTCATTCAGCGTGAGAGTGTTGGAGGCTTTACAGTACACCATCAGGGATGTACAATACTTATCTCTGCTACACTGACTCATTTACATAGTTGAAATAGCACCTAATTTAGTTCATGACACTTTTGGTGGCATGCACAGATTCTCAGTGAACAGATGGGTAGCTTGAGTGTTTGATGTGGATGAGGATTTGAAGTCTAAATAGTGGTGTCCTGCAGGTAGTTGGCACACCTGTAGCTTGGTGCTGCCTGCATCCGTTTCTTCTTGCTCCACGGGAGTTAGGTCAAAGCCAGAAGTGAAACATCCTGTATCCATATAGGGAGCAGGAAATATGGTACAGGATTTATATATTTCTAGCTAATGGTTGCAGGTAGAGTGAAGATGCCTCTTCAAATAAAGATCTGCTCAATGCAGAATTTTGTTTTAATTTTTTTTTTTTTTTAAGATGTATGGGATCTGAATGAATTCATTTTGTCTTTCACTGCATCTTTTGACTTTTGTGCAAGAGTGTTTGATCTGGACTGCTTTGGACTGAAAATGATGAGGCTGTTGATGAAGGTCGGAAAACTTGGAACAGCTACAAGTCTAGTGGTTGTTGGCAGTTTTCCACAGCATGCGAAGGATATGTCTGTTGTGCGAGGTCAGGTAGGAACTGTCTCTTATTTTATTATGTTGATCCACAACCTCAGGGTCAGTGTTGGTGATATTACAGTAGAGGTTGAACCTTCCTAGGCCCTAGAGTGGTTGGAAGACAGTGAAAAACATTGTCTGTCTTGCCTGGACTGTCCTACAGTGCCTACTGTGCAGTTTGGATTCAGAGAATTCTGGCTCCATCTGTTTGGGCTGATGAAAGATGGACTGTGTGGGAAAAATTTTCCTAAGCAGTGATACTCTCATAGCAGCTGTGAAACAGTGGGTCACCTCAGCTGGTGCAGATTTGAGTGCAGCATGCAGATTTTTGTTCATTGCTGGTGATAATGCATAGCTAATGGTGGTGACTGTGTTGAAACATACTGTTTTGTAGCTAAGAGTTTGCTTTGTCAGAGTGTTACTGTGCTGTTTGTATCTCATGAGCTACAATGGGAATAAATAAGAGGCATTATTTTTGAAGCAATCTAGGCACACAAAAAAGGTGGAATTAGTTTAATGACAATTCCCTTGTAAAGTACTAACATCGTGTGCTGAAAATGGCTCTTATTATGGTCCTCTGCAAGTTTCCTGGTGTTGTGGATGTAAGAAACTTGGTGAAATTTTAGATTGCTTTGACACTGCAGGATTTCCTATGCAATTTGTGCTGTATTTCTTTTTCTCTTGTGTCCTGATAGCTTCAACTGCCTGTGTATAAATTTGGGGGAGTTGGGATAGGAGATGAAATTCCTATGAGCATTCTTCAGTCCCTTTACCAGTGTTGGTGTCAGGACACTAATTAAAAACAGTGACCTGTAGGAATCACTGCAGTTTTGTAGCAAGTTTAGGTATGATCTCAGCTTAAATAAACAAAAAGCATGCTTTCTGCTCTCAGTGGTTGTGTGACAAGGTATTGCAAAAGAGAGTATGTTTTGTAAGGTTTGTTTCTGGTTTTCAACGTGTTTTGAAATGTTTAACTGAATATATTCAGTTATGGCAGTAAAAATATGAATGTATTGAAACAGTACTGCAATTAATATCAGTGCAGCATGGAAACATGACATCTCATTCATGAAATATTTTGAGCTCCTACGTAGCAGATATTCTACTGTTGAAGACGGAAGCCATTTAGCAGAGATGCAACTTAACCATCTCAAAAAAACATTTACTTATAGATAAGTATATTAAAACATACTTTCTAAAGATTTAGTATTAAATAGTTCCTGTTGAGTCATGTAAATACACCTTTGTCTTGTCTTAATTATGATATCAAGTTGATTAGTCCAAAACTAGAATATACTGAAAGTCCACATTTTTGATTGGGTCATGAAATGGAGGTCGTCAAGATAAGGAGCAGCAATAAAAAGAGTAGTTCTTGTGTTATTTATTTAGATTCTTACTGTTTATTCATAGAGTTTGTTTACTATGTTTGCTACAAACAGGATAATTCTGAACTTACATACGAATACACTTTATTTTGCACAAAAGCTTTAAATACTCTGTCCTTATTAAACAGCATGCAGCTTAAAAAAGCTGATTAGTTAAGACACACTGGAACTCTAGACCACCTGCCCACTAGACAAAAGCAGACTGGGTGTAATAGAAAACCGATTAAGCACAGTACTTCCTGAAGTGTAATGGGGTAAATTGCCTCTTTAGTATTTCTTTTTTAATAGTTTCCTGGATACTAGCAAGTACTCAGGCAGTTAATTGATTCCTAGTTATCAGTGGTTTATATTGGTCAAATGCTTAAAGCATTGCAAGGAAATGAAGTCGTTATCCTAGCAGCTGGCTCTCTGTTTGACGGAGTCACTGGGAGCAAGCTGTGTAACCAGTGAATTAGATGTCTGCCCACGGGGCTGTAGTCAGCAGCCTGTGACAGTGCTGAGAGAGGAAAATGAATTTAACACGCACGTTGCCTCAATTTCTTTCAGACACTGGCCAGAAGAAGACTGCAGACAAGAAAGATGGGCGACGAATGTCTTTTCAAAAGCCTAAAGGGACGATTGAATATTCTGTAAGTTGCTGCTTGATTATTAGAATGTCATTGCAAACCAAGTGCAGATTTAGTTTCTTTAGAAAATACAGGCGAAGCGGTGACATGCATTGCCTTTACTCTTAGGATCTATATATCTGATGGCTTAATTTTAACAACAATTAAAACAGCAGCTAGATAGCTACCATTACTTGAGTAATGCTTTTTTAAATCTTCCTTCGTCATAAGTTTCCTGCTTTTTCCAAAGAAAAACAAATAAACTGCCAACATCATACTGCCAACAACTAATCAACGTGTTGAATGGCTCAGCTTTACATAACCAGTTAGAAACAGTAAATAATATTAGTTAAAATCATGTGCACTTTGCCTACTCTCAGCACTGCTAATAAACAAACTGTGGGAATCAGGAGGGGAAAAAACAGAATGAAGGATGAATTTTTCAAGGTAGGGAAAGATTGGCTATATTTTGATACTGACCTTACAGCTGCCTTGTAATAATTCTCACAGATCCATACCTTTTGCAGTACAGATCTCATCCTCCAGCAGTATCTGAAAATGGAGCCTTTCTCTGCCTGTTCTGTTCTTGAAATGACCCTCAATCTGTACTGCACGATTGCAGCTTTTCACGTTTGTGGTTACTAAGGGAAACTGAAGTCAGAATTATGTCTTGTATTATACATTGGAAATAAACCTATAAATAATTTTTGAAGACGTAACATTAAAACAAGGGAAACCTATCATGGTTATTTTTGAATGCTTTTGAATCTGGTCAGGATAAAATAAAAATGAGATCTTATGAATACCATTATTTGATTTCTTGCTATTCTTATTCCAAGAATAAGAGATAAGGAAGACTGAACTCTTAATGCTGCAGTAAATTAAACTGATATGGCTTAATGACTATGAAGTCTGTGATAGTAATTTAGAGAGAGTCAGAGGATGTGTGTATTAAGAGGATGTGTGTATTAAAGCAAGATGCATTTCATTAGCTTGGTTCCTATTGGGAACTTAAGAAAGCCTTTAGTGTGGGATAGAATTGAAGTTGAAATTCAAAACAAATGTCAACTGTTTGAATTCTTGCTACTGAAGAAAGGTAAATGTGACTTTTCTTGATTTTGTTCAACTCTCTGGGGAATGAGCACTGTGCTTTTCTTCTGAAATACTGCATAAGCTCCTGAAGCATGATGTATGTGGTCTGAGTCATGGGAAGACTCTTGTTTTCAATTAATGAAAGACACAAGTGTATAATAGAGCAAAGTCTTAAGATGCAGTTTTAAGCCAGAGTTCTTAATTCTGAACTGTCACTCTAATTTGATCTTTTTGTAGTTATTTAGCACTAAGCCCAGCTTCTAGAAACTCTTCACTTGTTTGTGTTAGTTAGAAACCAGTTGGTCTGGATGCTGAGAACAAAACTACAGCTGCTCAAGGTAAAATTAGGAGTAATTCTCATTCTTAGCTAAGGGAGTTTGGGTGGCAAGTGCTTTCATGTTGATCATCAAACAGGTGAAAGTTAGCTGGACTTCAAACTCAGATGAATATTTGGAATTGTTGTAATGACTTGATGAACATACTTATTTTGGAAGTAGAGAACCGATGTGTGCCTTTCTAGAGTGATTGTGGATTGGATACCTACAAACTGCATGCTTTATTTTTTTTCCTTGATGCGTATTTCAAAGCTAGGGCTGTGTTCTTGTCTGACTTTTCTGGGCTAACTGCTGTAGTTTTTTCAATTTTGAGCTATTTAGAAAGCATGCATCACAGTGATGATATGTTACTTCGTCTATCGTACTGTCTGCCTCTTTAGAATGATTTTTGGTGCTGTGCTTGCAATATTTAAAAAGTTTTCCCTTAAATTACATGTCACCGAAATTAGCCTTTTAAAAGTTAGTAGATAAAATCATAATGTGATATTGACTGGTGCTGTGCCCAAGCATTTGGCAAAGTTGTTTTTTTTCTCCCCCTTGTTCTCTCCCCTCTTCCTGGTCTTCCTATCTTGAATTTTGTTGCTTCTTTCAAGTTATTTTAAGCTGTTGTTTCAGATTTTTTTCTAGTTCCTGGAAAACTAGTCCTGAAATACAGCAGAAAGAAAACATCTTTTTCTGGCAGTAGTTTGATACATATATATTAAACGTATAATTTTTAATGGAAGAATGAGTGAACTCCAGTTGTAGAGGTGCAGTAACAGTTAAGTTCATTAAAATATGAGTAGAAAAATAGATTTTTAATAGAATGGCTTGGGTTGGAAACAACCTTAAAGATAATCTAGTACTTCTAACACCCCTGCTGTCAGCAGGGTTGCAACCCCTCTGGAACAGGTTGGCCAGGGCCCCATCAAACCTGGTCCACATCCAGGGATGAGGCATCCTATTCTGCACAGCCTATTCTAGTACCTCATCAATCTCTGAGTTAAAAAGAAAAACAAAACAAAAACAAAAAAGCACAAAAGCTTCACTTTGAAGAGTGTTTGATCTGGGATAGTATTAGAAAAGTAAAACAGACTATTTGGATCTTAAGTATCGTCCTATCTAGTCATATGTGTGAAATCACAGCATCACAGAATTGTAGGGGTTGGAAGGGACCTCTGAAGATCATCTAGTCCAACCCCAAAATCTGCTTTTCTAGCTTAGAATTTCATGCTTATTTTTATATATTATGTAAATGACTGCAGAAGGTAGAAGAAGCTAAGGATAGGGACTTGTCTGTATAATTATACAACACAGTTGACTAGAAGCTCTTGCTACTGGCTGTCAGAAAGCTACTTGCACATTAGAAAGCATTCTTATAGCAGAAGTTAAAATGGAGTTTGTGTTCAGTTTAATGCAGTCCTGAAAAACTGATTCTCGTTTTTGCTTCTTCGCTAATCAATGTCTTTATACTTAAGGATTGGGTTTACTTTTCTAATGTAGACTTACGTGTTCATCTCTGTTAGGCACCAGCTAGACTATTCAGTTCAAATTGTTTCCAGGAAATAATGCTTTCACATTTCACTTGTGATTGTCTTTGTCTGTGTCTTACTTATATTTTCAAAACTTGCCATTCTGTTAGAATCATGGAGCAGTTTAGCTAATGTTCATCTTCCCTCTCCTCCCTTTGGAGGGGAGCTTTTCTATGAAGATATAGCATAGGGCTTTAATATTCAAATATTTCCATAAACTTTCTTAATATGCAGCTGTTTAAACACTACTTGAATATGTAACACATAGAAAATGTTTTACCTGGGAGAGAAGTTAGTTTCTTCTATTTTGTCCAGTGCTGATTCAAGTTGGGGAAAGCCTAGCTGGGGGCTATGTTGTGTGGTGGGGAGTTTTTTCTTCACCTGTTAGTTCTTAAGCTACAGATCTCAACAAAGTCTTTCAGCTTTTGGAAGTTCAGATTCTGTCTTCTTTAAATATTAGAAGTCTCAAGAATTGTGAAAATAGAAGTCTGTATTACATGAACACATCATTTGTTGAGTAGTTCAGGGACTAGCAGTGATAAGTTTAGTGTGAAGACTCATCTATGCAAGTATTACAACTGGGAAAGGGAACTTATGTTTGCCATTGTTACAGTATGATGTTTAAGATAAACACCTTCAATTGCTTAGAGATATCAACAGATGGTCTTACTTCTGAAAACTAAGAAGAATAAATGCAGCCTTAAATGCTTAAGTGTTATGCTTTGTAGTTGAATACTTTACAATAACTAAATATTATTAAGTCTGAAGTATCAAAACTTTTCATCATTAAGTGGTACCTGCAGAGTGTCTACCTGATAAATAGCAATTTTTCTCCAACACCTATGTGAAAGTCAGCTTCTGAATTCAGCAAATTTTTGAATATAGTTTAGCAGTGTTTCAGCAAGCCTCCTGTACTACATAGACCTAATGAAAGCACTACTGTCCTTTGTGATTTGGCTGTCAGTTTTGTTGTAGTGTATGATGGAGTAAGTTGTAATTATCTGATCTATTTGGTTGGGTTTTTTTTGGTTTTGTTTGTTGTTGTTTTGGGGTTTTTTTTTGTTTTGTTTTGTTTTTTTTTTTGGTTTTTTTTTTTTTGCTTTCTACTTTAGCACCTATTAAAAGGATGATATGAGAATGCTGTGATTCATGGATATCTGTGTGATTGCGTAGTACTGCGTGGTGCAGAAGTCATTCATACCCGAAATCAGTAGAGTTTTTTGCTGCTTTGTGTACCTTAATGGCAGCAACAAAGAACTACCATTACTCAGAAACAACTCTAAGAAAGCAAATTGCTGTTTCTTTGGCAGTGCCTATGTTTTAATGGCTTTAGACTTACAAATGCACCTTGTCAAAAAGACAAAAAGTTGTGTACAGAAGGAAATCATTCAACTCCTGCTTTTAAATCTTGATGAGAGTTTGGAATACTAGTATATATTACTTCTAATAATAATAATGCAAATAGTAATGTATTGGTGTTTGGTACCCCAAACTACCTTCTGTTTTCTTTCAGAGTATAATAGTCTTTGAAGTACATGGTGTTTGCAGTATTTGTTACAGGCAACTTGGTTCTGTATTTAATGAATATTGTTCCTTTATCAGCTGTGCTTACTTGAAATTCCTGTAGTGTCAAGATGTGCTCAGTAGCATGGAACCATAGAGTACTCTGAGTTGGAAGGGACCCACTAAGATCATGATGTACCTTTTTAAAAGTTAATCAAGTATTCACTTTCTGAAGTTTTTAGGTCAGTGTTGTGTTCAGTTTTAAGCTTTGGAATGTCAGAGTGTTTTGAGGAACATTATTTAATGTTCTATATTCTACTTGGGTTTGGCAGCAGATATGAGGTGCATTTAACAGCTGTTCTCACAATGTCAATAAGATGTATTAGTGTTAGATATTTAATCACTCATTCTTAACTACATGATGTATACTTACATTCTGGCATAATCTTTGCTGTTTCTGTGAAGAATGAATGTGTCTTGTTACGTTCTGCTGATAACAATATGCATTATGTTAAGCTCTGTAGAATGTTAATTCATCTGAAGCTGTCCAGGATAGACTGTGAATGGGAGCAGACATGCCCAGGGCAGACCTCCATGCTTATTTACATTACAGTATGGTTACAGAAGGAGAACATTTTAGTCTTTGGGTTCCAAGCACTGCATTTATCTGTGTGGCTGGGTATGAGGTGGGTCTACTCTCAGACAAAATACTATTACATATGCATACTTTGTGACCCTTCATTCCTTCACCCCACCCCATTCCCTTTTTGTTCTGCCTCCGCTAATGCGTTTAAGCAGAAGGGAAGTATTTTTGCCTTGAAGTTTGTCAGGAGTTGACAGGGCCCACGAAACATAGGACTTACGTCTTTAAGGAAGAACATGAGGAGCAGAGGATGCATATCATAATGGATATACAATCAACTAGTGATATCCATCTGCTTTCTTGAAAGCAGGTGCGTAGAATGCAGTAGGAAGAAAATGTGTAGTTTTTCCCCCCCCTTCTGCTCCTTGTTCCTTGAAAATTATGCTTAAAAAAAAAAAAAAAGAAGCACTTACAGAGAGGATTCTTTTCTGTAACTGTCAAGTAAACTTAAGCTTCATTGAATAGAAGGAAAACTAAACCTGTGAAAAATTAATTTATTCAATGTGATTGGTAAGTAGCAGAAGAGGTATATATATCATGCATGTGTAAGCTGAGGGACAAATGAGAGGACATTTAAGACTGTAGTTATTGGGATTCTTTTCTGTAGCTCTGCTCAGTATTTAGTCCCACAAATATACCTTAGCTTATAGTACTTCATATTTTCTTAACTGATGAAATGTTTTACCTTTTTTCCCTTGGTGCAGTGTTATAAAGCCCTGTATTATTGTGATAAGCTTCTAGTTGCATCCTTGCTTATCATGTGATTATCACTATCCTTAAATACTTCCTATGTACTCTTTATTTTTAAACCCCATCTATTGATTAAAATTCTTTACTTTCTTATATTGGTTAATATTGGATACGTTTTGGGATATGGAGAGTGGAAGCAGAGTTGAGATGAAGACTGTGGGGAAAAAAAAATAAATTATTTCTTGTCTCAGAAATCACTTACTCCAAAACGCATGTGTTCAGTCTGCTTTAATACTAGTTGACCTGTTTTGCTCATCTTGCTGATCTCAGTGATCTTTACTTGAAAATCTGATTAACAGAACCTTATTTCAGTAGGAGGCTTGTGGAGAAGATGGAGAAAGATGAGAGGTTCTGTGAAATCAGACAGTAGACTTATAGAGGAAATTATGGTGCTGTATCTGAGCTACAGTCCAGTGTGTGGGACTGACAATTTTGATTTCCTGACATCTGAGTGGGAAGGCAGGTGTTAATATACAGGTTTAAATTAGGTTGATAAGCAGGAGGTAGTTATGTTTTGGGGCAGTCCAAGGTAGGTGGACTTACAGTTGAAAAAAATCTACGTACTGTTAAAAGTTATAAGCTAGTATTTGAACTAACTGCTTACAGACTTGATTTTGTTTTTCTTTTCTTTCCCTCAATTGATACAGGTGGAATCAAGAGATACTTTAAACAGTATTGCCTTGAAATTTGATACAACACCCAATGAACTGGTTCAATTAAATAAGCTTTTCTCCAGAGCAGTCGTTCCTGGACAGGTACTATTATACTCTGTATGTTACTTACTCAGAAAAGACTTTTTTCACCCAGATTTCTCATGTTCTATCAGAGCAAGTATTAAATCCCTATTGTCTTAGTAAAAGACTTCAGTTTTTTTCTGATCTGCGATTTCCTCCTCAAAAAACAAACCCACAATGAAAATACCTCTCTCTCAAATAAAATCAATGAACTTTAATGATGTAATGACACTTGGTCACAAGCTAAATTGCTACTTTGTCAATATAGCAGGCTGTTTACAGTGGCTTGCTCTGAAAATCAATTCATAGTACAGCTTGCAAACTGCATTTCTGACTGCATGCTACTGCTTGCATTTCTGCTTCAGTAAGTTGAATGTTTTCATTCCAACCTTAAAGCTGCTGTCCTTTTAGCAGGACTGTGTAACCTGTAAGACTGCTACTTATTTCTTTTAGGTTAGTATTGCTTGCTTAATTTTTCTTTTTTTCTTTTTCCGCCAGCCCTTTTCATTTACTTTAAAACTAGGGCTAGAAAGAAGTGATAGGGCAGCTGATGAGGCCGTTTGGTATTAACCTTTTATTTGAAACAATCCTATGAGGACAGGCTGACAGAACTAGGGCTTTCCAATCTGGAGAAGAGGCGGCTCCTGGGGGACCTCATAGCAGCCTCCCTGTACCTGAAGGGGAGCTACAGGAAAGCTGGGGAGGGACTTCTTATAAGGGCGTGTAGTGACAGAATGATGGGAAATAGTTTTAAACTGGAAGAGGATAGATTTAGAATAGATATTAAGAAATTCTTTACTGTGAAGGTGTTGAGATGCTGGAACAGGTTGCCCAGAAGGGGTTGAGAATATCCCCTCTCTAGAAGCGTTCGAGGTCAGGCTGGATGGGGCTTTGGGCAAGTTGGTCTAGTGAGAAGTGTTCCTGCCTATAGCAGGGGGGTTGGAACTTGATGATCTTAAAGGTCCCTTCCAACCAAACTATTTTATGCTTCAGTGTTTATTTCTGATTGCTTCAAAACCTAGTCTAAGTTTGAATGCTTACTGTGGCCCAAGCAGTCTCTTTAAGGGGTGAATAACTTTCTAGACTATTTCCTTTTCTACATTTGGTGCTAAGATCATGTCAGTAAACACTTTTCCTAGCCTGCCTCTTGGTTACTCAAGTAAGCAAGAGAAATAATCAGGCAGGACATTCTTATGTATACTGTGGAGTGTTTCTGACAAACTCTGTAGTTCTAATGCTTTCTATTTGGATCTTTTCTCAATTATGACTAAATACCTACTTGCTTCCTAAAATAGTATTTAAAAGTGTTCGAAGTTAAAAAATCAAGAAGTATTTTGTTGCATTGTTTATTCCCTCAACTCTGTTAAAATTAACTGGAGGAAAAATAACATAGCTTATTTTGAGAAAGTGTGACATTTAGCTGAAGTAGTGGAAAATCTAAAGTAAACTTGAAAGCATAACTTCTAACTGCATTATATCTTCTTTATAGATTTTGTATGTTCCTGACCCAGACTACATATCTAGTGTGGACAGCTCCCCCTCTCTAAGCCCTATAAGTCCCCTATCACCTACATCTTCAGAAGCAGAGTTTGACAAAGCTACAGTAAATGTAGGTATACCCATTCTTGAAAGTAACTTTTCCCTTACGAGATGAATGTTATTAATGTTATGCTTTCTTCTTAAAGTATTTATTCATTCTGGGGAGAAAGTACTTTAACACCTGGAGTTGAAAGCAGAATAGTAGATGCGAGATTGTATTATCTTAAATGAGCTTTCTGTGTGAAAACAGGCTTGCATTCAAGTCATTACTATATTTGCAGATTGATATCTTAAGCATGGATTCCTGTTGCATTTATGTGTGTTACCTTTGGGAGCTAGATAAATATTTTTATCTGATTTTGAATAATACTGATATCATTCCGTAACAATGATACACTTTTACATTGACAAGAATATTTATGTAGTTAAGGGTTCTACCCCTGCCATCCTACCCATCACCCCTCCCTTAGTGTAGAGGTTGAGGAGCTTTCCTTTGGCTTCATTAAGGAAAAAGAAATAAAAAAAGTCTATTTCAGTGAAGGGTTGATTATTGAGAGTTGATTATAGGCAGCTTTCATTTAATAGCATTGTCTGTGTTTATAGACTTTTCTGTACTTAACTGTAAAGCTTTGAAAGCTGCCCTATAATTAAGCTTAAATGCAGTTTTTTGTCTTTGAGCTCACTTTGTAAAAGTATGTATTTCCAGGAACACTAGTTTGCTATTAAAAGAATATAATGGGAAGAACTCAAACCAGAAATATGCCGAGAAGATATGGTTCTGATACTGTAATATATGTAATTCTGACCTTATTCAGCTGTTTCCTAACATGTCAGTACTAATTTCTTCCCAGTTATTTTCTTTTATTTTGAATAACCAAATATCTTGGTAGTGTATAGTAAAGCTGTCAGATGCCTACTCCTGAAACCAAACTGGAGGTGTTGTAGCTCAGTAAATAGACTAAATTAGTCTCTTTTCTTCTGTGTCAACTCTCAGAATGACTTAAAATGCTAGTATAGGCCTACCTGTGTAGAATATATACTGAGAAGCTACTCAGAGGAAAAAATTAGTCACACTTACAGAAATAGGAGATCTTTCAACAATGTAGTAAATATATGTCATGTCAGGAGAAATACTTTAGCTTTGGTCTTGTGAATTATTTTGTGTAAGTTTGCAATAGTAGATATGGGGACTAAGTAGTGTATCAGTAATTTCTTTTCCAGCTGTCATGCATACAATCAGTAAAAACAGATTAAAGTTTGAAATCATAGAAGAAACAAAATGGATTAAAAAACTTTTGAAACTTTAATCTTCGTAGACAAAGGATTATTTTGCCTGGCGTGGGCAGTTGAGCATTAGCAACATCTTGAGTGTTCATTTTCACTTGATATGCAATTCTGAGTTCTGCAGAACTCTTGTACATAGCCTTACATATCACACAAGGATCCCTTTAAACGCTTCAGGAAAATTTAAACAGAATGATAATTGTTTATGGACAACACTGTTTCTAATGTTTTTCAAAACCTATGTAAGGGAAGTGAATGGTGTCTAGATGGCTTTTGTCAAACACAAGTGAAGAATGGTAGAAATTACTTGCACTCTTTAGTGTGGAGTTTGTGGGAATTTTTTTTTGGTGGTGTTTTTTTTTTTTTTTTATCAGCTGTATAAGTGGTGGTTGCCCTCGATTTAAAGGTAAGGCTGAGAGTTTGGTTCTTTGATAGTACTTGTTTTCCATGCTTTTTCCCCTCTGCTGATTACTACCCTAGTGAGAACGATGTTAGCATACATCATTTTATGCTCTGTAGCGCTGTCTGTCATTATTGACTGTCCTCAAAACTTGCAGGTTAACTTGAGAAGTGATGCTGCTCTGCCTGTGTGACGTAATGAGGTCTCCATTTATTATGATCGTGGATTGCTAGAAATTGGATGAGATGACGGTATTTTCCTAAGCTGAGGTTCAGAAGTTGGTTATAATAGCCTTGAGCTTTTTGCTTCAATTTCTGTTTCATCAAACAATAGTTTCGCAGTATTGTGTGAGTGAATACAAACCAGCATTTGACTAGTAGTCCTTTATAACCCTGCTTTTTTTCTTGCAAAGCTGTATTTAAGCTTAGATTTCAGTATGTATTTCAGTAAGCTTAGCATCAGGCTTTGTGTAATAACTTAGACTAAGCCTTTCTTATGCTGTTTTTGTTTTGTTGACTGGCTTGTTCTTCTGGTTTTCGTCTTTACTCAACAATCTTATGCACAAATTAAAAAGCTTACTGGATTAAGCAATTAGGAAGCTTCTTAATATTCAGCTTGCCATCAACCAGAACCCCTCAGGATCTGTTTTCGCAGTGCTGCTCTCTGGCCTATTGTCCCCCAATATATTTATTCAAGGCCCAGTCCCAGGTGCAAAATCTATCACATGCCATTTTTAAATGTCATGCGTTTAGTGATTACCCGATGCTCTCGTTTGTCAAGATCTCTCTGCAGACCCTCTCTGCTATCTAAGGAGTCAACAGCTTCTCCCAATGTAGTGTTTTACACAAAGTTACTTAGTATACCTTTGAGTCCTGTATCCAAGTCATTGTTGAAAGTGTTAAAGAAAACTGCCCTGGAATGGAACCCTGAGAAACCCACTAGTGACTGGTACTTGACACTACCCCAGAGCAGGAGAGGTAGGACTTAGTGTCCTGATAGAGAAGATGTTCAACAGTGTCCTCTTCTGGCAGTGAAGACTAATCATGTTCCAGGTAGAAGATGAGTAATGCCAAATAGTTTAGGGGGATGATTATTCCTTGTCACAGGAGCTTCCTTTGCAGTGCTGTGTTCACTTATTTCATTTCAGTACAAGGTAAAGATTGATATGCTGGAGAGAACCCAGTGGAGGGTTGTCAGGTCATCCATTTCATGATGGTAATACCATGCTTAAAAATTGACTGAGGAAGCTGGGGTTGGTTGGTTTGTTTTTTAGCCTGGGGAAGAAAATGCTGATGGAGAACCTGATTACTGCATTGTAGAAGGTAGAGAGGCTGCAGGGAGGAAAATAACCTGGTGTCTTCAGCATGAAAGGATGGGCAGCAACAACTATAGGATGTTGCACAGAAGGTTCTGGTTAAATAACAGGAAAATGTTTTCTTCCAGTGAGATTGGTTAAATGTTTGAACAAGTTTCTAGGAGAGGCAGTGAAATCTCCAGCCTTGAAAGCTCGATCTTGACTGGAATAGCCATGAGCAATTTGATCTAGTGTAGGCTTAGGCTTAATATCAGCCAAAGCTTCTACTAGCTGACCTCCTGTGAGACCTTCAAAAATAGAATAATATATAATATTAAAGGCATAACAGAAAGCACTGATACAGGGCTTTTGTTTGTTAAAGCTGGAAAATAATCCTTTCTGCTAACTGCCTGTCACTCATGATTTCAAATGTGAAAAGGTATCGAGTGATCTCCTTACGTAAGTTTGTATTTTATGTGTTCCTACGTTGATTCTGAATATTGCTGCGTACTGTGATTTCTTTCTTAGAGTTGCATGTACTCTCTGATCGAAGTATTCCTATAAACTACAGTGGATTTGGAGTTCTATTTTTACCTTTATTTTAACGTCGAAGAGTAACAACAAACACAACAGAAGATCCCTTAATGAAAAGGCAGGCTGCTACATTCTCCTTTTGTATTCCCTTTTAGGATCCAGATGGAGTGCAACGGAAAGAATCAGTTGCTTCACCAGCACATCCATGCATTCGTACTACAAGAGTGGTATCATCTACCTCTGAAGAGGAGGAAGCGTTTACAGAGAAGTTCCTCAAAATTAACTGCAAGTACATCACCAATGGCAAGGTACTTAGCATTCATGTTTTATATTTACTGTTTGGAATGTAAAAATAAAATAAACATACGGTAAGATTGTCTTATATAAGCTTATGTTTCTGTACATTTTTCTTACTATTTTCTTTGTATTCCCAGACCACTTATTTATTAAATGTAAGACAAGCAGTTATTATGTAATTAACCTGACAAACTTCCCATAGACATACTGTTGAGTCTTTTTTTTTTTTTTTGTGCTGAGGGGCAGGAAAGCTGTTTGTTCCCCATGTTAGTATATCTTTCAAGTAATACTTTCTTCATGATGGAGAATATGCCTTGTAAGAAAATACGTAGTTAGGTAACTTCACTTCTATTTTCCTGAAACAGAACAATGAGAGCAGAAATAATCTGATTCTGCAGACACTTCCATAGCAGATATATATTTCTATCATAATCTATTTTTTAATTTTTATTTTAGTGCTTTCTCCTTACAGAAATCTCATAATGTTACTAGTGTTTAACTTCCATGCAGCTCATATGTACCCAAGTCTTGTGCAAGCTTCTAGGAACTGAGCTTGTCAATGGTCAGAATTCCTGGAATGCTCTTGAGGGTGGGGAAGAGAAGTATTGCTCCCACTTTTCAATAAGAAAGACTTACTTGAGAAAAACATGCTTTCACTCAAGCTGAATTAAAGCAGAGTACTTGTAGTACTTTCTCGTTCACCTGAAGTTTGATTCTAGAAATATACCTACCTACTTCTCTTCCTTAGAAATAGATTTGCAGATGAGTAACACAGGTAGGGAGCAGATCTAAGGAGAATCACCTAAAGCTGCATGGAAAGTGTTACTGATTTTTTTCATTTTTAGTTTTGTGTCCAAATGTGAAACCTTTTGACAGTACACATGTTCTAGCATAGGTTGTGTATTAGAAACAAGCACTGTAAAAGCTTTGTTATTTTGTTATACTTTTTTTGTTCTACAGTCAGTTAGCTTTACTCTGTGTTCTTTCCCTTCGTGACTCCTTTAGCCTATGTGGATTGGAGAGTGGGCAGTGAATGCTAAGTTGTTGAAATATGAGTTGTAGATTTCAAAAATTCTGCGTGCAGCTTAGCATTTGTCACACAGCGATTTTACTTGCCTTGTTTTGAGAAGTAGTAGGTAAAAGAGAATTAGCAATATTAAGACTTAAATAAAACCCTGGCAAACTGAGTACAAAAAGAACAAACAGTGTTTGTAAAGTGAAGAATGAAATACCGCCTGGATTCAAAACTTCTACAAGAAACAAAGATCTTTAAAAACAAAACTAAACAGCTGTCTTCATCCTTCATAAATCGTGCATTAGTTTTAATTCTACTGTGTGCATTCAAGAAAATAATGGTCTGATTTAATGTCAAATTCACATCAAAATTGCATTAATGAAATCCTCTCATACTTTCATAAGTGTGTTTTACTGAACTGTCTGGTCTTAATTGTACAGTTGAGCCCAAATATTAAGTGTGGCTCCTATCCTTCCTTACCATGATTGATCAGAGCCTGTATCTCAGATATTGTATGGAATTTAAAATCCCTACTTTCTGTGGCCTAAGAAAATTTAATAGAAAGAAGATAAATTTACTCTGAATTGAATATTTATATTCAGGTGCAGTTTAATTCACTTTAATATGCAGACTTTTTTTTACCTGGATTGTATTTTCTGGACCAGAATAAGAATTTCTGTTTTTAACAACCTGGTGTGTGCAGGTGACTTTTTGTGATGAAACGGCTCAGCACTTCTTGAGATTGTTAAACCTAAACTTCACTGTGATATGAGTTTATTTCATATCTTGAGAATCTTTCCTACATACAAGAAACTTCCATTCAAGTAGTATTCTTGAGTCTTGTTCAGACACACTCCATATAGCTGCGTCATACTGAACTATGTAATAACTATATGCAGACTTTAATTTTTACTTCAGTAAAAAGTCTACTGTCAATCAAACTGATTTTGTGTGTTCAGGCTTTCAAATACTTAAATGTTACAAAGGATATTCCTCTGAACCAGTAACACCTCTAAAAATAGCACTTAATACCTGTTAAAAAATCTGTGGCCAGTAGTTTGCTTCTGCTTTGATCTTCCAAATAAAAGTTGGTTAGTATCCAGTGTTTCAGAGCACTGGGATTGTCAATACATCACAGTTGGTGTGATGGCAGAGGTGCTTGATTGTTGTTCTTACTTTAAATTTGGGAAATAGCAAAAAGCCCTGTGGCGTTCCGAGAAATGTATGTATATTTATCTTAGATGAGCTGCCTAGCATATTCATTAGATTGCAAGCAACTAACTATTGAATAGTTCTTAGGAACAAAAAGGAGCAAAACTCATTGAATTTTTCTCAGAAGTCATTAATTTGCATCCTCAGAGACTATTTCCAGATAATGCAAGAGAACTTTATAAACTCTTTAAAAGTATCTTTATATTTTTATTTAAAACAAAAAAAAACCCACACTTTTACACACACACACACACACACACACACACACACACACACAAAAAGAACAAGCTGAAATATATTTTTTTCTTCTCATTTTAGGGTACAGTCAATGGTGTGCTGCTAGTGACGCCAAATAACATAATGTTTGATCCTCATAAAATGGATCCTCTTGTCCAAGAGAATGGCTGTGAAGAGTATGGCATCATGTGTCCTATGGAAGAAGTGATGTCAGCTGCTTTGTATAAGGAAATTATGGACAGCAAAATTAAGGATTCGCTGAGCATGTAAGATAGTATAGTACTTATGAGCTTTGAGTGTAATGAATTGTATCCTTTTTTTCTTTTTTTCTTTTTTTTTTTTCCTTAAGAGTATTGAAGAGTGGCTTGGAGAGGCCATGGAGAAGTCTTGATTTGTCGTCAGTTCTCACACTCACTATACTGTCAGGGCTGCTCTGAAAGTAATGTCTCCTATTTTATTATGTTAACCTGCAATGTCAGAGGTGGATGTTGGTGGTATGGAAGTAGAAGTTGAACCTTCCCACCAACATCCCATTGCATTATTTGATGTATGACAGATGACCGCAGAGAGGCACTCTTGTCAATGTGGAGTCCTATTTGGAAGTGCATATGGAGTAAAGGTGTGTCATTGAATTCCTCCATGTGGAAAAAAATTGTACACGCTGACATTCAACAATGCTTTCTGAACATTTATGGAAGCCAAAGAGTGGATGTGAGCACAATAGCACAATCAGATGGTGGGTGGTGTGGATTTTTATAAGTGTGGCATATAGGCTCTTATTCATTGCTGGTGAAGATGCATAGCTAATGATGATGACTGTATTGAATGATAGTGTTAGGTTGCTAAGAGTTTTCTGTCAAACAGTGCTATTGTGTTGTTTGTATCTGTAGTTTGTGGAAATAAATAGGAGACATTACTTTTGGAGCAGTCTACATATATAGAATCTCCTACATAAATGGATTTTAACTTCCTCTTATGGGAGAAGTATGGCAAGAGGTACCACAACGCTTCTACCATTTCCAGTTTAGAAGATACATTTGAATATTTGACGATTTAAAAACTGATGCAAAGAATAGAGAAGCTCAACTTAAACAGCTTTGGGTATCAATCTTTGTGTAGCACTTTCTGCTTTCCAAGTGGCATTCCACGTCTTCTTACTCTGTTAAGTAACTAGATGACCAGTTTTCTGTGGCTAACAAACATTTTTATGGCAAAACTTTTCCCTTTTTTGGCTAGAGATAAAACTGTGTATTTGCCTTTGTGATCTAGAATTGTTTGAAATGAACAAAATGAACTTTTGTGAGCTTTAATTTCTCAGTATTGGTCACTGCTGTAGACATTCAAAACTTTTTGAACAGCAGTATAAAAAAATCTTTATTTCATTCTTTTACTCAATTTTTTATGTTCTTACTATTTCTGAGGAAAATACAAATATTATAAATTCTAACATTAAAACTGAACATATTTAAAAATTGAAATAAAAAATCGTGCCTCATTTACATTCCTATAAAGCACAAATATGCAGGCTATCTTTAATCATTTAACTGCCTGCAAGTGTACCGAAGAACTGTATATATGTATATATATGCATGAGAGAATAAAGCTATTTGCTTAACTGTTAAAAATAAAGGGATGATAAATCTCAGTGTCTTTATACCTCAGTATAGTTAAGCTAAGGTATAAAGCTCTTAATTTTGAAAAAAAACTTTAAAGATGAAGTTCTTCTAGGTAAGGGATCTGCATTTTAGAACTCTAATCAAAAGTGTGATTAAATATGAGAAATTATTTATGAAGTTTGTGTACTGCTAAAATTTTGACAGCTTTTTGGATGAATTCTGAAGTGGTATAGGTAAAATTAAGCAAGTTCACAACCCGTTAGTAGCCCTGATTTTCTAAAACCGGTAGAATTCTAGTTAGCTTATTTCTGAAGGTAATTTTGAATAGGATAATTTTCCTCAGGGGAAGTACATTCTTACACATCTACTTTCCTGTCTTTACACTCCTTATCAATACCTGATTTCTGTTATTCAAAATGCTGAGTTGCAACAACTAGTTCAGGACATAGTTTGCTTAACAGAGATAATCTGAGTTAGATACCTAACTGGTGAGCATATAATCACTATTTGTTATTTTCCATAGGCAGAATGGTAAGATCTTGATAAAAACATACCTTGATGGTTCCTATTGTTCTGTGTTGTCTAGCTGAGACAAGGTTAGACCAAGTGATTTCTGGCATTCTTACTAGGGGGCTGGGTGTGAGCTTTGTGCTGAATGGAACAGATTTTTAAAGATACATTCTTTGATAGCTAAACCTTTAAAGGTTGTGGAGGATATGAGAGCTGAGGGTTGTGCGGGGTTTTTCAACCCCTTCTGCTACCGTGCATTTCTTTTGTTTTACACTTTAAGAATCTCATACGCATTCTCTCGTTATGAAAGATCTTCTGCTTGCAAAAGCAATGTGAAATTTGGAAGTTACATCTATGTCATACTGTCAAAAGGTCTGCTGTAAGCTTACTGTTAAACAAATGTTGGGCAAACTTGTGCTTGTTTCTTATTGCTGATGTTTACTGGATTAAGGAGTGAGAGACATAGTCGTAAAAATTAACTAATCCTAAAATATATATTTTTTTAATATTTAACTAAACTTAATAAAGAAAAAAGCTTGACATAACTGCTGTTGTAATGCTCTTATTTGCTCAACAGAGATGCAGAACAGCTGTCTGTAAGGGAACTTTGCCATTCCAAGAAAGCTGCGAAGAGCAATACAGAAGAAATGGATTCCAGGGTTCAGGATACAGGCAATGACAGTGCTAGCACTGCTCCAAGGAGTACGGAGGAGTCTCTTTCAGAAGATGTGTTCACAGAATCAGAACTTTCTCCAATACGTGAGGAACTTGTTTCTTCAGACGAGCTTCGACAAGACAAATCTTCAGGAGCATCATCAGAATCTGTCCAAACAGTGAACCAAACTAGTGCAGAATGTTTAACAACCATTTTGGACTCGAAAGAAGCTGGCAGTGTCTTAAAACCCAGTGCTGAAATGGTTGGCAGTGTTAAACAGTTAGATACCCACAACACAGATTCAGAAGGTGCAGAGGTGCCTGTAAAGGGTAGGCAAGACTCTAATGAGAGCATGGAGAACATCCTCCAGCAGTCTTTGCAAGGATCACATGTTAGTGAAGAATGTGACAAAGAGACAGAAATGGGCAAAGATCAAGACTCCATGCTACGAAAAGAGCCAGAAATAGAGAGTAAGATGAGAGAGGAATGTCCACATTGTGAAGGTACCACAGACTCTCAAAAGACAGAGCCAACTAGGAAGGGAGATGCAGAGAAAGAACAAGCTCAAGACTCAGAGTCAGAAGTTGAGGAACTTCGCAAACTCTGGAAGACCCATACTATGCAACAAACCAAAAAACAAAGAGAAAATATGCAGCAGGATTCACAAAAAGAAATTAGTCAGAAAACTGTGACTTCAGGAGATGGGCAATCAGAAGGTGAGCCAGTATTTATGGGTATGGCCTTTCTATTTCTTCTTGACTATTGGCCTTGCTTTCTACTCCATGGAATACATTCCCATGCGTTGCTTATTTTTCACCAGTGTGCAGATATATCTAGCCCATTCTCACATAAAGCAGTGGGAAGATATTGCTCAAGAAACTGAAAACATGGATACCTTTACTGATACTTTTCCTTGTCAATATTATTTAAATTTGTAGCATTTTTGTAGGGGATATTTCTATAAACATATAAATTAGATCCATGATGATTAGGTCACTGTAGAGTTCAATCAAAAATGTTGATTAGCGGACAGCTAAATATTGCTTAAGCTTTGGTCTTTATGTATCTGAGTGAATTTCAGGGAATGACTTCAAACTCATGACATGTATACCTTGTTAAGTTCTATGATGCGAGCAGGAAACGCTGGAGTTTTGATAGAGCAGAGAATTAAATTGGTTTTAGAACATTCACTTATGTTTTANATTCAGATTTATCGTTTGAATTGTGCAGTATTTTGGGGGCTCAAAGAAAACTGTTTTAGTATGTCACATGCTAATAGAGTATGCTTGAAGTGCATATGGAGGTCAGATTAATTACTAAAAGAAAACAAAATCTGAGATTGTATTGAATAATTCAGGCTTTTTTCTTTTTCTCCCCCAGTTAAGCAAGTAACTGAATTTTGAATTTGGAGCAGATTAGCAGTTGCATCATTCTGTGATAGGTTAGGGTTTCATATCTTAAAAAATTAAGGAAGCTGTCTAGGCAAAACATCAGCTATAGTTGCTGGTTATGACTTTTTTTTTTTTTTTTAAAGTGAACACAAATATACTCTGCCACTGTAGCTGATTTTCTTGCAACTAAATATTACCTGCAGTTCAGCTATTTTGGATACTTTTGTCGTTTACCCCCTTCCCCCTGTGATTCTTGTTCAGTGATACAATAAGCTTTTCATGCAGGATGAATTGTGCACCGTGTCTGCAGGGGGAAAAAAGTGCCTCCGAGGCAGGTATAGAAGTTTCTCTTTTAGAGGCTTGTGTCAGTGGCTTCAGTTGAAACTGTGTGTTTCTGATTAGCTTGTTCATTGCCTTACCAAGTTTACTGTTTTACTTGCATTCCTATTTCATAATCTAGATAGGAATTTCTACTAGTTTCATCTATAGGCAATTTTAGGTAAAAATCAGAGTAGCAGTGTGGACCTGTTCCTTAACTCCTAAGTCACTGAAGACTAAATTTCAGACAGCTCTTAGCAGTAGATTTTCTCATTTAAAAAATTGACACTATAAACATTATGTCCAAACTATTGATGTAAAGCTCTGAAGTAATACTACAATGAGTTTTGTATCATTGTCACCTAGGTAACTACCTTCTTGTTTACTGCATTTAGCAAGGACTTAGATTTTTGCTCTTCTGTGGGAGTTTTGAGCACCTAGGTTTTTGCAAACTGCTGTTTGTCATTGTTCACTAAAGTAAATGTTTTTGAGTTAGGAATTAATGGTCTGTTACTTGTTCTGAATGTTGAACAGGTGAGTGATACAGTTTAATAACTTTTAATATGTAATAACTAAAAAGACTTCCCTCCAAGTTTTTGTAATTTGAGACTCATTTATTCTTCTTTGTTTTTGTGAAGCCTGAACATTAACCACTAGAAGCTAGATGTTGGTGATACCTTAAAGAAATTATAATGGTCAGAGTTACTTACTCAAGGACAATGTTCACACTCAAATTCTATGAAGCAGCTGGGATTTTTTGTGTTTAAATCTTACAATTTATCTTTATGCACAGAAATAAGTCTACAGTATTACTGAAAATAAAGTACACATTGTGTAACAGTGCAATTCTAAATTTTATGATAAAAATCAGACTGAGGAAGCATAGTGTAGAGATGTTTATAGGTCAAAAGGTGATTGTCTGCTGTTCTTATTGTATGAGTATTCTGCATGGTGAACTTCAACCATAAATAGAGGGTGGATCTTCTAGGAAGTATGTACATGTAATACCGATGGTATGATACATCCATTTGTGGTTATAGCTGATCATTGCAACTCTAATTTAAACTTCAATTTTTCTTTCCCTGCTTCAAAATGGTTTTGGTGTTTTTTTTGTTTGTTTGTTTGTTTTTTCCCCACTTTATGGCCGGAACTGGTTCTAGGATTTGGGCAATTACTGTGACAAATAATTTTGAGAAGGTTTCTTCTGTAACCTTGTGCCAATTTGACAGCCCTGTCCTTGAAGATGTGATCATATATTTAACTGAACAAACATTAAAGCAATAGCAGAAAGAATCCATACTGCAGCTTCTGGTATACTCTATCATGGAGTGGTGTTCATACATCTGAAATGTTTGAAATGACTAACAAAATGAATTCATCTTAGTTGTCTAACAGCATTGCCAGAAATCGTCCTTACGAATTAAGTAATTAGGGAGCACATGCATATCTGGTATATGTACTTATTTGACATTGTCATCTTTGACATGAATATGGTACATCTTCAAGTGTGATGTATTTCTGAATCAACTCAGTATGATGTGCATTGAAAGAATTTCAGAAGTTATTCTCAAGTGTGGTTGAAAGATTAACTTGATGCAAATTGGGGTCAGAAGCAGAATTATTTCTAATATTCAAATATGCTATGAAGTTAATTCTGCTAAAGATACATCTTAACAGCAACAAAAAACATTGCAGCATTTACTTCTCCTTGTGTTACATCATGTCTTACTACCTACACTTACTTATTCTACATGTTTATTTCCTAATACAAAGTTGTTCTTTTAAGCTCTATTGTATGTTGTAGATAGCTTAATTTTTCTTTACTAATAGGTTCTTCCCTTACGAAAGAAAAACGAAGACATCGATCTCATAAGTTTTTGTGTCTCAAGGTTGGAAAACCTATGAGAAAAACATTCGTCTCACAAGCAAGTGCATCAATGCAGCAGTATGCTCAGAGGGATAAAAAACATGAGTACTGGTTTGCTGTCCCTCAGGAAAGGTAAGAAGGAGGTAGACTTCTACACCTTCCATGTCTCCCCTCCCCCTGCTCTATTCAAAAGACTTTTGTGATTGTCTATAAAGAAACTCAAAAATTGCCCAGTAGTCCAGGATATGTTCTGTGTTTCTATGATACTGATTACTGGTTTGTACTTAACACCTGAATGCCTCCTTACCACAGTGAAGCTTTGGGTCAGTACTCTCTGTAGCAAGTAAATAATGAAAGAAGGATTCAAGTAAGTGGGATCTGATGCAAGAAGCAAGTTTTGCAGGGAATACTTTGTCATTGTCTGTGTTTCTTATTGCTTAGAAAAGTAATTGTCTTTACCTCTGGGTTAAAAACAAAAGTATCCCATCTAGTTCTTTTATCTTCATATATATGGAGCAGCACAGTGGTAGTTTTGTTTTGTTCCCCCCCAGGAAGCAACTTAAAGGCATCTCCTAGGAAAATATTTAAATGAAATGTACATGCTCACTCACTGATAAAAATGTTGAATTTCTTGAATGGTTTTTTGCTAGTAAACTTATTTATTCTCAACATAAAAATGTGATTTTTTTTCTATTTTTTTAGCAGTGCAAATGCTTACGTTCAGCATAAAGCAAAACTTACAGCATATTTTGAAATAATAGTTCTTAGCTTACAGATTAAAGTCATTACCAGGGAGCTCTGATAAATTATCTGTCTAACTTCTTGGCACATTACTGGTCTGGTTTTTACGTAGAGCGTCCTCTGGTTTTGTAGGCCACGTTGTAGTGGGATTGTTTTCTTAATTCAGTGTTAAACTTGCTGAGTTCTACACTGGATAGATCTAAATACTCAGTATTCAAACGCAGTTTTCTTTCACAGTGGTAAGAAGGAAAATAACCAAATCAGGAAAGAAATGTCATGGAATTCCTTAAATATAATTTACTTTTTTTTTTTTAGCTGCTCTAACTGTTGATCTTAAAGTTCTTTTAAAAGAAAATCTATTTGTTTTTGTTTTTTTTTTTAATATTTAATTTTCCTTGTTGTTATAGGTTTTTAAAATTTAATACCTTGGCATGGGAGGTACTCGAAGCTTTTTTTCATGACTGTCTTAGAACTTACCAAGCTTTATGCATCTGAAATGTTATATTCTTTCTCTGATAGGCTTTTTCATTATTTTCCTTTTATCTGTACTGTCCAGAGACCTTAGTTTTAACAGGAGTGCTGATGTTGAATAACCGGTATTAGTGTATACCTGTGCACCATCCTTTTAGACAAATGCACAGACAAATTATAGCTGCAGTTCTGTGGAACTTTGCTGCGCTGTGTTTTGTTATTTTTGGAGTACTCTGTTTTATGTAGATTAAGTAAGAAGGGGGAAAAAGTCCAAATTTTCTTTATGCTCTCTGGTGAGAGATATGGCAGTATTCAAATTCTATGAATAACTTCTGTCATAAAATTCTGCCTTCTGAAGCTGTCGCTTCCATGATGAAGTGGTAGTTCTGGATTAATTGTCCATCCTTTTCCTAAATCTGTCTGCATGCATACAGGCAGTGCTTAAGCAATACACACTGACACCTGTTAGCGCTTGTAAATAACTTAGATAATTTAAACTTTTTTTTTCCAAACTGCAAAACAGTACCATTCATGGCAGGTAATCTAAAAGGTGGTAACTTAAACTTGAGTACTTACTGCAGTACTGCAGATGGGCTAGTTTTAATTTATCATCTAGTTATGTGTTTGTGCATTGTTGGGGCTTATTGCTTCACATATGTGGTGATTTTCGTGGTCTGTATATTTCTTGGATGCCTGTCTTGGGAGCATTGAACTGTTTCATAGAGGCAGGGAATACAGACATGCATTGGAAGATTTTTTTAAATCCTATTTTTGCTTTTTATGTACTGAATTGTCCATGTACTTTTAAATTATATTAAAAAAAATGATGCTCTGTTTTGATTTGAAAAGTTATTTCAACTGGAAACAGAACATTCCAAAGGGATGATAACGGGTGAAGGGCTGTGCTCATGTATGAGAACACAGCCAATCATTTGCAAACTTGCTTCCTATTTCCTCCAGTGTAAGCTTTGTAAAATTGAAAACCATCAAATAAAAGTAACCCACAATAGCATGATGGTTAAGTTTTTGCAAATATAATCTAGTAAAACATAAAAAATCTATTTTTATTTTAACATTAGATACTTTATAATTGTGTGTAGTCCAAAGTTTACCTTTTTTTTTCTTTTGTGTCATTACTTGACTTCTCTAGGACAGATCACTTGTATGTCTTCTTTATCCAGTGGAGTCCAGAGCTGTATGCAGAAGATAGTGGGGAATCTCTTCGAGAGCCTGGATTTATAGTGGTAAAAAAGAAGGAAGATCCTGAAACTAGTGAAGAGTCTACTACTGAAGATGCTGCTAAAGAGTGGGAGGTAAGGAAGAACAGTGTCAAAGACTTTGACAGTATTTTAATATTATTCTTATGAAAATTAACATTTTCCCATTGAGAGGAACAAAGAGATGTACTTATATCTGCTTACTGTAATCATTATTACTTAATTTATACCATCCTGATGCTTTGCTCTAACATGAGGTCAGGCAGCATTTCCCAATGACAAATCCATTTTGTATGATGCAAATTAAGTTAAATAAAGAAAACCTCACACTTTAATGTGATTAAAGCAGTTTTAACATTGGTAAAGTAAACTTAATTTTCAGTCAAACTGACATTTTCTGATTATGTGCATTTCTTTATCATGCATTTGTCTTAGATGTTGAATAGTGGTTGGTAAGCCTCAAAACAGGGATGAGAGAAGTGAGGAAAATTAATTATTAATAAAATGCTTTTCCAATAAGCCAGTAAAGAATTTCACAGTTATTGTAGCTTTTTAATACATAAGTATGCTGCATGGATTTTAGTAATACACAGTAACTGAAAGTACATTTTCAATGAACACATCCCACATGAATCTGTGTCCACTGTGTTTCTATGGACACATCTTTACATGTCTGTAGTTGTTTCTTAGTGTACATAGAGTTAAAACACGTGTAGTCTTGTGCATTCAGTGTCAGTCAAAAATCTTGATTCTTGTCAAACTGTTGAAGTATCCCATCAGCAGTGTTTACTTGGAGTCTCAGGATACAAATTGCAGTATCTGACTGTAAGCTTGATTTTTTTCTTGTTGGAGCATACTAAAATTGGAAAAATTCCATACTCGTTCATGTGGTGTGAAAAAACTTTTAAAATTGCAATAGCTTTTTTACAGATAATAGTTTTTCTCTTAGCCCCAGAAGTTTGAATTTTTGTAGAATTCTGACTTCAAACTTGTCACTTAGCTGAAATATTAGGCTGGTGTTTGTAGCTAATAGAATGTGTGGAGCATTTTGCTGAGATACTGATATTAATATATTGCATGCTTATCTACTGAATCTTGAGAATTTCAGTGTTTATGTTGCTCAAGCATTGTTACTACAAATATATTTCGGTATTAACTCTAGCTCAAAGCCCTTTTTGGTATTTTAAAGCCTAGCTTTTTGGGACACAAGGATCAGAGTGGCAACTGTCTAATTTTATTAAGCACAATCTCTCAATGAACTCTTTGATAACTGTATGTTAATAGAAGTACAGAACCAAGGAAGTAGGGCAAGTTTTTCTTCAGTATTAAACTTGTAATGTGTTAGGATTTGTCTGTGAAGCTGCAAGAGGCAGTCAGGTTCCTAAGTGTGTTAGTTACTGTAAAATGAGGTCATTCCCTTAGCCTATATTTAGATCTCCTCTGGAAACAATTGTAGGCAGCACTTAAAAAGTACTGTCATTTCCATCTGTGTTGCATTAAGATTATCTCAAATGTGGTTCATGTAATCTAATCCAGAAAACAACTGATAATTGAAAAATATATATCAAAGTTAGACGCTACCAGATGCTTCAACCTGTTATTTACAAATGACTGAACTGCAGTGTTTTTTAACATATGTTCTAGAAAGTACCTGCAGATAAAAATATTGTCAACAGATGAAATCATGGCTGCTGTTGTCATGCCATTATTTCCGCTGTTTGTTTTTTTTCTTAGAATTTCTGTCAATGCATTTCCTTTTAACCTAACAAAATGTTTCTGTCAGCTCTTGATCCCAGTTTCATCCAAGATAGCAGGAGAATGGTATTGTTGACACTTTAGTAGATGAAAAATAGGTTGCCTTCTTTAGAACACATGGTAGGAGAGCTTGGGTTAGAAAGAAAAATGGAGAAGAAAAGCTTTATGTACAAATATATGACAGAGAACTGTTGATTTTTCTGGAAGAGGAAGCTAGAGGAGTAGTTTTCATTTTCCAAAGGTAATATTTCTTTTATTGTTGCGTGATTCACTAAAAGTAGAGACAGGGAGAATTAATGGTTAACCTAGATATGTGATGGTGCTCTGAGAGTCATGGTTGTGTCTGATAGTCCTGTATTGATGCATCCAGGTACAGCTTTTTTATTAAGAGACTTTAAGGAAGTACTGTGATTTTTGTTTATTTAGTAAAAAAAAAAAAAGAATTAACATAACAAGGAAAGCAAAGACCAGTAACATAAATAACAAGTAGAAATGTTTGCTTTCTTTTGCTGTCTGTATGGTTTATTTCCTGTTAGCTTTTGCAACGAAAAAAGTTAGCAGGTACAATTTCTGCTGATTTACCAGCAAGAAATCAAGACTCCTGCCATCAGATAAACTCTTGTTTTCTCAAATACAAAATATTAAAAAGTTAAATATATTTCAGAAAAAGAAAACTGTGCTCATAAGTTTGAGATTCTTTGGTGTATTGTCCTCAAGTCATACTTTGTGTCCAAATGAATTTGCAGCATTCATCAGGGAAGAGAATATTTGTTTGTTCTGGTGAGTTTTGTTGCAGTCTGTACTGAGTTGGTTGGGGTTGAAAGAATTCTCTACATGA
This sequence comes from Odontophorus gujanensis, assembly GCA_013399175.1. Taxonomy (NCBI): domain Eukaryota; kingdom Metazoa; phylum Chordata; class Aves; order Galliformes; family Odontophoridae; genus Odontophorus; species Odontophorus gujanensis. The sequence goes on from VXAB01001564.1 coordinate 288,821, forward strand.
AATAGCAGTATTTTGAAGTTGTTTGGAGGAATTAAAAATGGAAAACAAGTGTGTATATAATATGTTTTGTTGTTTGTTTTTTTTTTTTTACCATGTTATGGGCATAGTACAAAGCAGTTTACGTTCCACTGAACTTGTGCACGCATGAAGATGCATCTTGCAAGACCTGCTAATAAGTATTTTCATGGGCATTGGTCATAAATAAGGCTCAGTCTGTTCAAACCTTTAGAGAGTCAGTGGATCATATCTGGGGAGAACAGTCCACTGCAAAGAATATTCAAAGCAATGTTTTTACAGTTTTAGCACATAGATACAAAGGAAATTGTGTGTTCCAACAACTTAGAGCAAGGGGAAGGGCGTTAGAGGGGAAATGATGGAAGTTACTCTGGAAGAATACATAATGGAGAAATTACATAACTTGCTTTCCTGTGTTTTTATTATAAATTTTTTGTAAATCTTATTTATCTTGAAGTACTAAATTGATCTCATCACAGAATGCTAGATTAGATTCTAGAACAAATCCAAACTGTACTTAGGCAAGGTACCACAATTAAATGTCTTCATTATCATGCAGTATTGGAAATATTATTTTTCAGTGTAAATCCTGTATCTAGTCATCAACTAGAATACCGACACGAAAAATAGAATTACTCAGTATTGATGCTGCTAAATGCTTCTGACACAAATTAAGTAGTTTTGACAAAATCAGTTGATGAAATGTTTTTTGTTTTTTAAATCTGTTAACACAAGTAAACAGAAGAATTACTCTGCATTAGAACAGTTGATTGTATAAAGTACTGATTCCTCCTTCCCCTTTGCACTTCCCCTTGTCATCAGATCTGATTCATTGCAGTGTTCCATGATTGAGTCATACTTCAGATCTGCATAAATCTTAATACTCATCTATAAGAATGGTGAAAACAGGAACTTCATTGTCTTAGGACCTGCATGCTGGTCTTAAAGTTGGAAGCTAGGCTGTTATAATGGTATCCATTAGTGTATCCATTGTTTGGATAACACAGAAGGGCAGTTTGTTCTCCAGGTGTCTTGAAGTCTACTTCTCAGTGAGGCATAAGCTGATAGGTGTTTGCAGCCAAATTTCCCACTTTCCTGAATCATTAACAAATGAATGCTCAGAAATTGTTTGTTTTTATAGAAATATGAATGTTACAAATGGTGATAATGTCTCCAAGTGAAATAAAAGCAGAAGGATTTTCAGGATTGGGATATTGGTTATAGGTGCTTAAGTTCTTCAGTTGATCTGGAGTGCACCCTATGATGTTACCCTATGGGCATATCAGTGAGCATTGCTCTTTCCCCTTATATAGGAAGTTTTTGTATACTTAATAGTATGTTTTCTTTAAAGTTATTTCTATTCCCTGCTCTGTATTTTCTAAGTAAAATGGCTGTTTGCCATGTCATACACTTTAAAATATGATGTGATCATAATGCTGTATGTTGAAGGGGAAAATGCAGGAACAGCAGAAAGAACAGGAACTCTGGAAAGTGTAGGCTTGTTGATATTAGTTGATTAAGAAGCAACGTTTCTAACTAGTATGTGCAGTATACTGACTTTTTTATATTGTGTGCTGTCTGTTCTGAAGTTCTCGCTATGTCACTTCATTAAATGGTGTATCTAATGGGCTTTACTCTTGGTCTGCACAATGAGATTCGTATGAATTTTTGCAGTTGTGTAATCTGATAACATTTTTAGTATTATTTTTGTAATTGAAGAGGAACTGGCAGCAGTTAACATAATGCAATATCTTTAATAAAAACTGGTCACTTCTATTCTTTCTTTTGTGTTTACTCAAGTATTGTAAAAATCTCAACTTTGTGGTTAGGATATTTCTTGCTTTGCTCAAGTTATTTTTTTCTACTTAATCTGCTCTGAAACTATTGTTGAATGTGCATTCACTACGTAGAGTTCTTCTCCTGTAGCTGGAATCATGAACTTAGGATTGTCATGGTTATTTCATGCATTTAATGGAGAGAACTTGAGTCCCTTTGCTAGGAATTGAAGCTGCTCAAAAGTCTTGTTGTATGGAGACTCCTAATGGCTTTCAGAGTGCCTCTGGAAATGCAGAGGAAAATGTGGATAAGAAAATGCCTTTTTATTTTTTCCTGAGCTTTTAAAACAAAGGATAACTTAAATTAGATTTCCTTTCTTAAGGAAGAGTTATTGGCCAACTAAGGAGCTGTGCCATTTGGTGCTGTGCAGGGTATCCTAGAAGCTGGTTATGGTAATGCTGAGTGTGTTTCTTGCAGTCAGGCCTCAATTAATCATAGTCTCTCTTCAGCGTGGCTTCTTAGTCTACATACCTACGGAAGTTATTGCAACAAAGATGTTTAAAGAGCCAGTTGTTCTGGAAGGCAAAGTAGTTGCTTTGCTTGAAATTATTTTGATTATAGACAGTAATGTCATTATTTTGAAACTTGACAGAGTTTCCAAATTCACCTGAAAGGCTTTCCTTACAAAGTAGTTTGTCTATCTTATATTTAGAAATCTGATTTATCTTCTCTCATTTATCTGTTTTCTGCAAGTTTTCTGATAGCAAAATCTGGGGCTGAGCCTTTGTTTTACTTGGCAGAATGTCTGTGAAAGAGTAAGATTGGTGTGCTCCCAGTTTTGTAGATCTTGACAACTTGTATGTTTATAGTTTTAATATGCAGGATATACATCTCTTATCAGATCTATGCCATACTGAAAAAAAAAAGTAAGAGTTGATATTTTAGTTGCTTTGTCAGATTATACTAGTGTGTATGGAAGCTATGCTATTTTAAACACTACTTGAGTCAGCTTTCAGTCTTTTTTTTTTCTTTCAGACTCTTTAGTGATAGAAGAGATTACAGTCTGGAAAACATGCCTATTATATGTAATAAGTAGCAACTTCATCTCTTTACTTGTTTGGATGTATTCTTACGTACATCACTGAAAGTGAAACTGATGTCACTGTTTATTGGTTTTCATGTTTGCTTTCAGAAAAGGTAATACAACAGCATAAAAACAACCTTTCTTCTCATCAGGTAAAAATGCAGATGACCTGTTAATTGCACTGAAGGCCTGCAAGTCAGTAGAGTCTGCTCCCTGTGATTTGTTTTGCTCAACTTTTAGGATTGCTTCTGAAATCAGAAGATTACATTACAGTCTCATTTTGCACATGTCTCCATCTTCCTAGGAAGCAATGTTTGTAGCTTTTTGTCATGGGACCTGATCACATATAACACTGCATATGCAAGAAGTTTTAAAACAGAGTAATTCTTCCCAAAAGCGTATCTGAGTATCTGTCTGGACTGACCTCCCTACTTTAAGAGGAAAGGAGCAGGAAACATGAATTACTTAGTTACTGATGGGGTATTGTTCAAAAATGCATGCCTATTAAATATAAGGATTGTAGAATTCAACTTCCTGTTTCTTTGATATCAGGATGTGGTGTTAATAACTAAGTGAAACAGAATAATGCTGTATAACCAAATTGCGAAGATGTTTCATGCCCTGCATTCTGTTCCTTTTGCTGTGCTTACCCTGTTTTTTGATTGTGATCTTGTAAGCTGATAACTTTGAATGCTGCATGGCCAATGTATAAACTAATTTTGAAAATAAAACATTATAGAAATTGTTGGGTTTTTTTTTAAGACAGAAATTCATTAGAGAAGTAATGTGTAAAAGTTGTTGAAAAGCTGTGTGCTTCTGCCTTGAACATTAATTGTGCAGAGATATTTAGCTTAGTTGCAAACTAGCAATGGCACAAACATGGCTATCATTTGATATAAGTAGATACATTTTGTTGTGTTCTGTTGTTTAGGTAGCAAAAAGGTTGATGCTCCTAAGTGTGTGCTGCAGATACGTTGGGTCTGAGCTGTTTTTCCTTATCTCTGGATTCTTTTCAATTATGAACTTTTATGGCAAGGCATGTATCAACTAGCAAAAAAATACAAAGTTCTGATTCTATTTAACAGATCAGCAGTAAATCCCAGAAATGTTCGAAAGGATAAAAGAACAGTTTATTTTCTCTTTAATTAGAGGATACTCGTGGGGTTGAGATTCTTGAGCTCTTTATCTAGTAGAAATTTCTTTGAACAGTTGAGAAAAAAAATATGAAGAATCAGGATGGAGGTCAGTCGCAAAAGGGAGCTTTTGCCACTTCTGTAGCTGCACTGTTCCATAATGATGCCCAGGCTCTTGTTACCTGCTCTGTGCATGCCTTCCCCTTCCAATGTACTCCCAGGTGCAGGGCAGCTGTCAGCTGATGGCCAGTGCTGCTGGAAGACTGAACATCAGCAGGCAGACTGATTTGAAAAAGTTTCTAGTGCATTTATTCCCATTAAACTTTGCAGTTCTCCTTAGGTGAGAAAGTGAGCTTTCAGATCTCACTTTCTCAAGTTCATTGGTCTTTTTTTTTTGTTTGCTTTTATTCTGAGCAAGATGTAAAAATGCTTTTGAGAAGCTCTTGGTAGGAGCCACTTCCATTTCAAGAGAAACTAGGAACATCCAACTAAGTTATTTTAATTATTTAAGATTTGAAGGAAAAGTGGGAAAGTTCTAAAATCAGAAACTACTTAATGCCCTGGATTGATAGGTTCTTTGTCCAGTTTAAGAGAAGCAATGTGCTAACTAGAGTTTAGGAGAAATTTATTGTTATTTTTGTGAGGTGTAACAAAGCTGAGGGGGAGGTAGTTCTGTGATCAGCTTTCTCTTTAGGCTTTGATGCGTTTCCACAGGCATTTTGAAAGGAAGAAATGGAGAGTATGCAGAAAATGTAAGTTTGGCCTACTGGATTTATTTTTTGCAGATTTTCTTCATGTACTGCAATTTTTTTTAACATTGAAACAGTTTTAGTTAAGTCTAGGCAGTGTGATTCTTGCTTTACCCTTCAGTATTAGCTCTCTTAGTGATTCAGATAATCCATAACTCCTTTTATTATTTTTTAAATCTTACACATACACAGACAAATACCATTTGAGTTCATATATATGAAGTTTCCCAAGTGGCAGATTTTAATGTCCCAGTGATTAAAAGAAAACAAGTTCATATCTGTTTTCTTTGTAATTCTTGGAAGTTGGAACAAAGTTTCTTTTAGAGTTACTAGCTTCTAAGAAACATTTTGCACAAAAGAAACACTTTATCTCCTGAAATAGGTGGGGTTCTATATTAATGCAAGTTGTGGTGTTACCAAGCCCACTGTGCAGTATGGTTGAGTGTGAGTTCTGCTACTGTTTTCCTCTGCTTAGTCTTGGCTTTTAGGTCAGAGCAACAGCACAAGGGATCAGTGTGTTAATGCTGTGCTGCTGCATGCTGCAGCTTTGGCTTATTTGATATTTTTCTCCCAGGACTAGGAGAATTGGTTGTGGGGAAGGGGAATACAAAGGGGAATACAGTCTGCAAGTGCTGCTGCAGGGAAACTTTCAAAGGAATGCTCTAAGCATTACAGCTGAACACACCTAATTAAATAAACATCCTTAAAGGAAAAGAAATTGAAGCTTAATTCCAGAAATATTAAGAATGTAGCATCCTGGAGACCTCAAAACCGTCAGAAATCGATTACTTATTAAATATTATTTAACCAGTGTTGCAACTCCAAGAGAAAGCTGTTTATATATACTTGTGAACAATAGTAAGAAAAACTTGTTTTCATACTGAGTGAGAATTTTTTGCAGTAGAATTTGTTAATAATGAATAGTAGTGACACAATTTCATGAGCAGTTGCCAGTTTGTTTTTTTTTTTTTTGAGTATTGTGTACAAAAAAAAAATTAAGTTCTGTATCTTTAAATATTTTAGCCTTTCAACAAACTCGTTCTCTGCAACCACCCTTGAATACACGAAACCTTTCTTTCTCTGCACCGTCATCATTTGGGATGTAACTCCCCTACTTGCTCATTTGTTCCCTGCCACGTCAGTCAAACCTTCATCTAGCAGCCTATCCTGTCACCATTGTGGGGCTCTCTCCGTGCCTGGAACTGACAGCAGGTAGAGAGAATGCTTTCAGACAGCCTTGAATGGTTCTTTTGTCTCTTTTTAGAAGGGAAATGTCTCGTCCCTGCCATGGGAAGCAGGGAAGAAAGCATCAGCTAGTTGATCATAAATACGTTCTGGTAATTTTTTGTGGAGTATGTTTGCTTGTTATTTCATTCTCATAATGTTACGGTGCTCAGACAGTTTCTGAAAGTTTGAATTTAGAATGTGTAAACAGGATGCGAGGTCAGATTTTTCACCATTCTCAAGAGCATAATTTATCAGGTGCATAACTTAATTGCTGATATTCCACAAACACTAGACGAGAAATTACTTTGAAAGTTAGGGGACTGTGGCAGTTTTAATGTTGGTGGATTTTGGTGGTTTTTTCTCACTTTTGGACTAATGATCTTATGTCAACATAAACTTGGTTTGCAGCTAAATATATTGAATTGTAGTTTTACATTTTTGTTTAAGAATGGAAGTGTAAATCCAAGCTGCTGCTTCTGTTTCATTTCTCAGAAGTTATTCAGCCATATGAATTTCTGCTAATGCTTCTGAATTCATGGTAATGTGTGCTGTACTCATATGTCTGTAACAAAAAGAAGGGGGAGGCAGAACACTGCTCTTATACTACATCAGATTTATGGAAGTAACCATATATTTTTTTTCTGCATTGTTTTCCCAGGAAGGTTTAAACTTGCAGTAGGATGTGAAAGACATATTTGTCAGTGGCACTTGCAGTACAGTAATATCTTGGGGAAAGGGTGGAAGCAATCTAGGCAACTTGTGCTGTAGGAACTGACAGACCTGGAAAATAATTATTTTTCTAATTATTTTTAATTCAGACTGACGGACTTTTTGCCGTTTTTGTAAGTCTTGTTTTCTGGTGCATGTGTCTTTTAAATATAGAGATATGGATACATCTTGCTTTTTTTTTTTTTAATTTAAATACATTAGTAGTATATCTTTTCGCAAATATTTCCTTTCAGGACCAACACTTCATGTTAGCCTAAGTTCACATACGCTAATGAAAGCATAGTACGTACATGCAAAAGTGATTATCAACTCTGCTGGAGAGTTTGAACTATGTGAGAGCCTGTCCTGTAGGGAGGCTTAGATCTGAGAATCATCTCTGCTGAGAGAGTTGTGAAGAGCAGTCTTCTCATATGTAAAACTTGGATCAGAAGAGAGGATGTAGAAATAACTGCAGATAAGAATATTTAAAAAATACTACTATGTTGACAAGAGATACTATATTCTTTTTTGTTGTTGTTGTTTTTATTTCAACTAAAGGTCATGAAGCTAATGTACTAGTGTAACCTTACAGAAAAGCAAGGAGTATTGCAGCCATTGCTTGGGTTATGTAAGGTGGTGGATTGCGTATAAGACTGGCTGAGTATATGAAGTTTTGACTAAATGTTTCATTAGTGTTCTTCAGAAACTCAAATGAAAGCTCAGCTGATGTGAAATTAACATAGTTGTTGGACCAAATAGAATTGCATGCTTCATGCAAGTATGCTTTAATTAAGCATAAGTCACCCAGGTCTGTGTACCAAAAACAACTTTGCTATAGGTGATAAACACTTTTTGATGCTTTCTCAGGGAAATCCAAAAGGAATCAAAATCTCGATGACTCTCCATGTACTACACTCCCACTTCAAAAAGTCACTGATATGTCTACTTCCCAGTTTTCCTGGTTTTCTTAATAAAACTATTTCATACTGACTCTCTTCTTTGCACTGAAATAGACGAGATGCCCAATCGTGCAGCATTTTTTCTTTTTGTCAAAGCACTTTAAACTAGAAAGACAGACAAACAAGAGAACTAAAGGTGGAATGCTGCCTTGGAAATGCTTGTCATGGCTAGAATGTTTGTTGGAGCTTCTTTAGAGGGTGCTAGCCAGAGGAGAAAAAGCCAATAAAACCTTATCTTGGGCTTTTTTATTCTGAAGATACTATGAAATTGGCATCAGAGCGGTAGATGGTTTCCATGTCTTGAGACTTATTTGAACTTGGAGACTGTTGATGTATTGGTTAACAGTGAGCTCACATTTGCAGTTCTTTGACTACTCTTAGATTGTGCAGAAGAATTAACAGGATTTTCGATGTGAATAATGAAAGCTTAATGCTTCACTTGTGTGGATGCTGGAAGTGCAAGATTTCTACCGAGAGCTTTCAGAAGTCAGTATTTCAATGCTGAGTTTTGTTAGTTATAGTATTGCACTGATCTATTTTCTTTAAAGTAAGAAAACCAACAATCCAAAACAACAGTAATGATGCAGACAGTAATGCAGTGCTTTCATTAGTGATGATTAAGTCTAGAAACTTGTCCTAATGACAGATGTTTCCCAAACCCACATTATGAAATACTATATTATTAATAATAATTATGTAATGTTAGGCCTCACAAAAAAATGCAGTACAGTAGTAGATGAATGTTTGAAAATATTCTTTATAATCTGAAAGATAAGCTTCTGCTACTTGCTTGTTTTATTTTCTGTGCATTTTTAATGGTTTGTCCTATCAGAGGTTGTCTGCAACTGACATGGGATTCATTTGCCTACTTGTAAGCATATGTGGCACCTATATGACACAGCACTTGGTCACACCTGATGGCATGATCAGACTTGCTGTTTTATTTTGATCAGTCTGCCTTCAGGTGGCAGCTTGAGGTCAGGCACCGAGTGCCTTTATTGAGGCAACTCGGCTTCTAGTTTACCTACTTGCTAGTGCTGAAACGGCCTTAAATTATGTCGTAAGATAAATTTGTTTACAGCATGAACCAAGTTGGATGTCTCTTTAAGAAAGTAATTTTCATAATTCTGATTCTTAGCTCTTTGCACAGACATCATAAGTTTTGTTTAACATTTGCATCTGTTAAATAAACTTATCTTGTTAGCATTATCTCTCAAATTAATGATTTCTAGGATCATGAAAAATAGTCTGTTATAAAGGTTTCCAGGCTGTGTAAATGCTATTTGTACTTACAGCTTTGACTGCTTTTTCTTTTTTTAAGATCATTTATTAATTCTGCAGAACTTTATATTTTTCTTCAACACATATTAATTATGACTTACTGTAGTTGCTGTAGGCTCAGAGCACTTTAAGGTGGATACTTAACAGTCATTCCTGCAGTGCTGTAGAGACCCCTGATCACAGAGAGATTGTTGCTGTTGTCTTGTGACATACTGAGCTTTCTGTCACTGCTCTGGAAAGTATCCTGGTGCGGAGAGCACTTCTGGGACTGTTTTGAAGAGGAAAAACAGTAATGCCTGCCAATTTAGTGGACTCGGGTCCCTCCCCTTTGCCAAAAATGGCTAACTCTTGTACCTTTGCTTTTTTGACATTTTCTGGCCATTAGTCCTTTTCTGCAAGGCTACTTGAAGGCCAGCTAATCTGCAGCCTGCCCTGTCATGTGGGACTATTCCATCCCATGTGGGTCTGTTATTTTTTCTGTCCAGCTTCTTGATATTCCTTTGATTAGCAGCCCTTACCCGTCTTGTCTTTGTATGGTGTACTTTCCTTAGGCTTTGGTCCCTCCCTTAAGATTGCTGAGGGTGTGTTCTGTCTCATCATTTAAGACACTAGTTAGTAGATGAAGCAGTACAGGCTCTAATAGTGACTCCTGAGAATTATCCGTGGTTAAACTTGAATCAGTATCATTAACCCCTTGAGCCCACTGGTCCAGGTAATTTTTTAGCCTTACTCTCTGCACATGAAAGGTATAACTGATTTGACTGCAGAGCCTAATGTAGGTTTGTTTCAAAAATCTGTCCAGTATGATAACTGTGAAAATACAGTTTCATATATAAGACCGTTTGACATACTTCTGGTAGTATATGAAATACTAATGAAGTATGGTGATGAAGAATAAAAGCTCAAAGTGAAACAGTGCAAAAAGCATCTCCTGAAGTGATCAGGATAATAGTGTAGAGGACAGAAGAAAATCATGTTTTGCATAATAGAATGGATTGACAAATTTGGTTGCCAAGAAGAAACCTTGATGGAATGGGATATAAGCAGAATGTGAATAAAGCCATCTTGTAGAAGCAGAGGGACCTTCTAACTAACAACTCTACTAATGTTTCAAATAACCATCTCAAACCTTGTAGGGACAAAATGGTAGCTGTTTTCAAGATACTCCTCCATCAGTTTGAGTGGAGTAGTAATATTGTCTGCTGTAAAGCAAGTTCAGGTTGACCTGAAGTGTAAATCTTTTGTAAGAGGTCACATACTGTAACTGAACTGTTGAGCTACCTTGATGTACTCATTCAAAGTCTAGTTTCTTTCTATGAAAAGGTGTAGTTATGAGTACTTAACCTTCAAACTACTTTGTCTCCTGGTTTACTCATACATGGTTTACTCAGAGAATGTTAGCATGGGTTCTATATGTAAAATATACTAGATTTCAGATGATGGATTGTTTTATTCATGGTCTTTAATTTTCCTGTTTATTGCTTGACATTCTGTGACATGCTTTTTGTGATGCTTGTAACTTGTGCATGCTGTTTTGAGGATGCAAGCTTCCCTATGTCAAATGAAAAGGAGTGCCAGGCTTACTGGCCCTGTTTCTTGGTGATCTGAGGAGCTTACGGGTGCAGTATGATGATAGAGCATGCATTTGTCAAGATAATATTGCCTATGAAATTGTAAACATTCCAGTATATGAAACAGCAACTACGTAATGGTGTCGGGAACTGAGTTTTTCTTTTTTACTTCTTTTTTTGGGGGGTGGAGGGGAAGACTCTCCCATGGTCATCATGTTTTTATGACCCATTTTAAGTTGAACCACTTACATGATAGGGACTAAGCTTGAAGAAGCAGTAAGACTTAAGGGTTATCATTGTCGTTCTGAAAAGCAAGAAGTTCACAAGTTGATGAGGAGGTAAATATATAATGAAGTGCTGTGGAAAATAAATGATCGAACTGTCAAATATGATCTGTATGCTTGACAGGAATTCTGTCAAAGCTTTGCATTTAACTACTTGTCTCTGAAAATGCACAAACCAGTACAATTTACAATACAAATTTTTTTAAGAGATCAGAAAATGATAGAACTGAAATGAGTGCTAGTAGTTTAGATGATTTTAGTAATAAATTCAGATGTCACATACTCCTTTTTCCTTGCCTTGCAGTTGCATGGGTAGAGCGAACCATCACTGCTCAAGAGCCAGTCATACATGACTGGACTCTGTATTCAGGACAGTGGCGAGTATCTGGCCTAACTCCTTGTAGTAAGGGCAGGTAGATGGGGAGCTGCTGGACTTGTCTTCCTTTGCACCGTGGTAGGATCTCTGGAAGTTTTTCATATACTTTTACTACATGGGACATCCATTGAATCTGTCCGCTAGCTGTTTTAAGAAGCTTTCATGCAAATGATGATTTTGAGTCTTTCTCAAAATCACATTTTCTGCTGCAGTTGCATCAAAATGACTGTTGTAGTCCTTTAGCCAGCTTGTTGCACTCAGAGTAGCATAGTCTAGAGCTTTCTGACTAAAGGCTTTCTTTCTGTATACCTCCTGCCAAAATGGAGGTGGTATTTGGAGTGAATGTATTGATGGATGAGCAGCTCGTGAAGGCTTGAAAGTGAATGGAAAGTACAGGATGATGATACTATGGAGGTGGTACTGGGGAGTTAATAACCTTTGGTCTTGCCATCTTAACTATCTTCGCTTCTAGAGGAGTCAGAACTACTAAGAAGCCTGAGGTTTGCTTCTAGTTATTCTTATGAGAGCAAACCGGGTTCAGAGGGTTCATTAGTTCTGTGTGTAAGGAAGCTTTGAGAGGATATTAGGGTGAAGAGCTGGGGATAAAGCATGGAACTCTGACTAATATGAGGGCTGCTCCAAAAGTAATGTCTCTTATTTTATGATGCCAACCCACAACATCAGAGGTGGATGTTGATGATATGGTAGTAGAGATTGAACCTTCCCATGATTATTCTATTACATGTTATTGTCATGTGACAAAAGGCTGCAGGGTGCAGTCTGACAAAATGATGTCTGACCATTTGGAAGTATGTATGAAACAAAGATTAGTCACTGAATGCCTTCTCCATGCAGAAAAAGTGGCACCCATTAACATTCAGTGATGCTTGCTGAATGTTTATGGAGACCAACCAGTGGATGTGAGCACAGTGAGGTGGTGGGTGATGTATTTCAACACTGATGTCAGCCTCTGCTGGTACACATTTCTATGAGTGTGGCAAGCAGGCTCTCGTTCATGGCTGATGAAAATGCACACCTAGTGGTGGTGACTACATTGAAATATAGTGTTTTGCAGTTGAGAATTTTCTCTATTAAATATTGTTATTGTGTTCTTTGTTTATTTTGTAGTTTCCATGGAAATAAATGAGGCATTACTTCTGAAGCAACCTACATAGTTTAGCATCCTGATACGAGTAACTTCATGTGCTACTTTATCAACTATACATTCATTATAGAGCAGTGAGATATATCAGACTGCTGGTGCCATTAGTATTTTGTTACTTTGCTGTGTCTACTCACAAGTCTAGAATCACTTCTATGTCCACTGTCCTTTCAGAAACAAACATCTTCTGGCACTTCTTGTTTGTTTGTCATCAAAGCCCATTTTTCCTTCATTATTTTCCTTCATTTTTTTTCTTACCCTTTTTTTGTTTTACTTTTCTTCAACTGTCAGTGGAATTATTGTCTTCCTGTCTCCATATTCAGGTAGTATCAGTGGCTGAGTATCACCGCAGGATCGATGCTCTAAATAGTGAAGAACTGCGCACACTCTGCAGACGTCTCCAGGTGCCCTCTTCAGTAGTTTAAAACCCATCTCCAGATAATTTTGTAGTGTCTTTGATCAGGGCAAGTCCCACTCTAAGGTGGGTTTGTCTTGTCTACAAACAACACTACAAGGATCCAGCAGAAAGTTCCTTTGTTTTAGCTGTATTTAATTGCGTAATGCTATGATGGAATGCAGTAATTTTATGATGAAATTATTACTTTTGACTGTCTCAAACAGGAATTTTCTGTCAGAATTCAAAGATTTGTTCTTAGTACTATTTACTTGGTGTGATTGCCTTCTAACGTCCACTTTATACTGGTATGTTGTGTTAGATAGCTTTCCTAAAAAGAATGCAAAACAGGTGAAGAATCCAAGACTTTATTACCTGGTTGTGTGGGTGTTTAACTTTATATAGAAATTTTGCATCAAGAATCTCAAAGTACTTGGCAAGTACAAAGCTTCACAACTTCTGTGGTAAGTATTTTTTTCCATTATACAAGCAGGTAACTGAAGGCTGTGCAAATGGTGTTTGTAACAGAACTTTCTCTTTCAGTAACAGTGCCTCAGTTGGCATTTTTGGAGGGTTACCGACATGGACTTTAACTGATTTTTTGCATTCTCTTTAGGTGTTTCTTAGAATTCTAACTGTGAAATAACTGAATTGATCCATACATGGCATGTAACTTGCTAATTGAAAACATAACTTGCAGCTCCTTAGAAGTATGAAATATTTTGGTTTCCTGCTGAAAGTGTAGAGGGTTTCCTGCTTCTTTGTTACTTTAACCTTGGCTTTTTTCACCCTTATGTTACTATATGTAAGAAAATCTTATCCCTTTGATTTTATCATAGTTAATAATTAGTTGTCTTTCATAAGCTACAAGGTTCTATAAATTGATAGTGAGTACAATTCCAGAGCTTATACTTCTATGGGAAAATAAAAAAATTCTGCAAAGAATATTTAATTCCCCCTTGAGACAGCAAGGGGAAAAACTGTTTCTGGCAAATGTTGGTGGACAATCCTTGTATTTATGTAATTGAAATGCAACAGTTAGTTGGAAATAATTTTTGCCTGGAGTCTCCAGTTCAAGATGCAAGCTGATACAAAATCTGACACAGTGGCCTTGAGCACTCAAGCTGTGCACTCTCTAAACTCTCTACTCTGAGGCTGAGTCTTTGTGGTATAGGCTGCCTGATATTTACTAACCAGAGCTGCTCCTGGAATGCCATTATAGGTCAGTCTGCTTAATGGAAACTGAGCAGGAAATAAGCTCCACAAGATTCAGAGCTGCACTGTATTTTGTCAAAGATCCTTTCCAACAGATACAGCTCTGAGTGCGCTTCTACACACGGTTTTGCTTGGTGTACTGTAATCAGAATTAAAGATTAACACAGGGGATAAGCATTCTCTTATAGTTTTCAACAGTGCTGAGCATGAGCTTTGTGGAGTTGAATCAGTGGTTTATGGTGTATGAGAGGCATGTAAGGTAGAAAATAATTGGGCTTCCAATAATGTGTTCTATAGATAAAATCCTAAAGCTTTATCTCTTCGTATTTAATGTGTATCATGTGTGTAAGTGCAGATGCTTTTTCTAATGAGACAAATTAGTAGATAGTTTACCTAGAAATGCTTGACTTTCTATTGAAAATTGGAAAGTTTTGAATTTTTAGCTTGCTTGATTCTTGCTTTTGTGAAGAGCACCATTTCTTGTCTTAAGGATAATACTGTAACAAAGTTACTGTATGGATATACTTTGTGCATGATTTTAAAGTAAAGGAAGTTTAATAGGAACTTTTTTGTAGTTCTTGAGGGAAGGAAAAGAGATAATTTGGGTTTGGACTTTCCTACTGCTTCTCCATATGCCTGTATTTAAGTATTCTTATCTGTATTCCAGATGTTTTTTCTTCAATCTTGCTTTTCTTTTGTTAACTAAAAAAGTTCATTTATCAGAAAGTTAGCAAAGGTTATCATGGTGGTATGTGAAATAACATTGTTGTCCTGTATGTTTCTAATATGAGCTATATGGCAAACCCTGGTTATTGTTGTGGAAGTAGAAAGCATTTCCCTGAAATCCAGGCTTCAAACTATTTAGTCTGACATTCAGTGAAACTTGGTTCAGACTGATTATATCTGGAAAATTTATCATTCTTGTTAAGGTTTCATTCTTTGTAGCTTTGAGAGATTTATCAGTAACTCTTGCTGCAGTGACTTAAGTTGCTAACTTCTTTACTTTTCTGTCCTATCCTTTTGTCAGACTTCAATATCCCCACAGAAAGTTTTAGCCATCTCTGTAGCT
This sequence comes from Odontophorus gujanensis, assembly GCA_013399175.1. Lineage (NCBI taxonomy): Eukaryota > Metazoa > Chordata > Aves > Galliformes > Odontophoridae > Odontophorus > Odontophorus gujanensis. Next base: position 303,824 of record VXAB01001564.1, read on the forward strand.
AGACTTATAAAAAGAAAACTCTTTGATTTCTTATAAAAGAAACTCTTCGATTTTCAGTTGGTCTATTTCTTGATGCGTGGCATTTTAGCTTGAAAGTGTTAATGAATGAGAGCTGAGGTAAGAAGCTGCTGTGATCTGATGAGTTGTGTGGCCTTCTGCCACTTCCAGTAAATGGTAATCAACAGATGAAATAGGTAGGTGTGTGGGTCAGCTATTTTAAACTACTGCAGGAACGTTAGCTAATGTGTCTGTGCCAGATCTCCAAAGATCATTATGTAGTAGAAGTATTCCTGCAACTTTCTTCTCATTGCTCCTCTCTGCTATCACTTTTTTTTTTTCTCACAAGTACTCTAGCAGATCACCTTATATAGCAGCAATATTCCTAGGACTCTATTCAGATTCTTTACTCATGTTAATTGACAGCAGACTTTTAGGTATGTGGTTTGATGCAGAAACAAATGAGAAACTAAGTTGAAGTTTCAGTTCCTTTTCTTTAAGTACTTTGAATTACGCTTAACGTGGATGATAGGATGAAATTAAAATGCATCATGAGTGTTTTTTCTTCAGGAAAGGATCTAAAGTCCTTCAGCTATCTGAGATTGTTTTGTTACTTTTTTTTTTTTTTTTTTTAGCATGAAACCATGACTTTCTTCTCAGTGTCTGTAATGTAATGTTAATATATGACTTGCTACTGAAAGCAGCAAAAGTTTTGATCAGGCCAAATAATGAATTTCTTAACTTTCAAAGGGATTTACATAGCTGTAAATTAGTCGCTGCATGATTTTAAATCTGCAGAGTGCATCCTCCCTCTAATAGAACAGAAAATATTTACTTTCCTGTGGTTCTTTTTGTAGATAACAACAAGAGAAGATATCAATTCAAAACAGGCAACAAACATCAAAACAGACCTGGAGCCTGAGGCATTCCGGCCAAATCTTAGCGACCCCAGTGAATTACTTCAGCCAGAGCAAATAGAAAAGGTATTTACTGAGATATGTAGGTGCCTATATGTAGGGCTGGGGATTTTTGGCTTTTTTGTTTTTTTAGTATTGTATATCATCAGAAATGCTATGACTCAGTGTAAAACTCACAGTGTAATTTAGGAAGTTGTGATACAAATGAGCAAGTACAAGCAATTCATGGATAAAACTGTGTTTTCCTGTCATAACTTTCATGCCAGTATCGTGTGCATCACGCCAACACTAATCTGTCTTTGCTCTTATTTCATTATACCTTGACACCAACTTGGTGATCACTACAATTCTCACAATCCAGCTAGAAGTCATCCTGTTAGGTATATTTATTGAACTCTTACATCAGGGCTTATTGTCTTCAAAGGTATGAGAAAAGGAGAACAAGTGTCCTCTATTCTCCATCTATTTACCTGTTGACTTGTATGTACATGACATATATTTACCTGTTGACTTATTGACCTATTGACAGTGATCTAGGAGCATGAGATCGCTGATGTTTATTATGCAAAAGTAATTTACTGCTTTTAGGTAACTTTGAGACCTTACCAAGCATGTTCTTTGTTTGGTTAATCATTCTTCACCTGCAGGTCACTGGTGGGAGGTAGGAAAAGAAACTTGCTTGAGACCAGAGGTAAAAAAATACGTGTGAAACTTTACGGTTTGTATGACACTTTGAACTAATTGTTAAGGTTTCTTGCAGGAGCTCAGAAGAATGTAATCAGCCTTCATTTACATTCTGCATGTTCTTACAAATAGTAAAAGTGAGTAAAAGCATTGTCATTCTTGTTAACAGCTCACAAAGTCTCTTCCACCACGGACCATTGGCTATCCATGGACTCTTGCCTACAGTACTGCAAAGCATGGCATGAGTTTGAAGACTCTGTATCGAACTATGCTGGGATTAGATACACCTGTGTTGTTGGTTATCAAGGACAGTGATGGACAGGTAGGAAAATGTTTGCATGGAAATTGGGACCTGTGCAGAAAACTGAGAAGTATAAAGAAAAATAGGACAAAGTGTGTATATTGTGATGGCTTCCTTCTTAGGAGTTATAATTGAGGCTTTTTAAAATATGACTTGCTGAGAAAGAGTTCTTTGACATACTTCATTTATAGGAAATAACTTCAAAACTACTAGTACACTGTCAAACTGTATGAGTCTTATAATATTACTGAGCTTACTCTTAATATTTTTTATGACATACTTAAACCATTAGAAAGTCTCAAGAACTTCTGGTGCCAGAAGTTGAGTAGGAATATTTTTGCCAGCCGCTGCTAGTACTGCCTGGTACATTCTGTGTCTGCAGAATCTCTCACCTGCAGGATCTTTGCTGCATAATGTTTTATTCCTTGATCTCTGGCTGGGGTGCAAATTTGAGAAAGTGGATTATATCTCACCATTTGAGTAGCGAACATCCTCTCTCGAGGATTCTGTTAAAATATGAGCATTACAGGCAGCCTGAATGAGACTTTGAATCTTTCTGAATGTCTGGTGCTCTCTTATGGAAGCGACAGAACCACTCTCAAATCTAACATTTCCTTTACTTATCTGTCCTGCTTTGATAACTGCTGTTTTTATTTTCAGGAAGCATGGGCTCATATCACCTCATATCATTCAGGGGGGCTGAAAACTGTAAATAAAGGGTATGTTTCCTAATCTGAGTCCCAACTCGTGTTCTTTTTCCCTTCCATTTCCTGCTTAAGGGATCCCATACTTTATAAATTAAAAATCCTTCTAAATCTCTGGTAATGTCATGGTTTTTTTTCCAGCTCAAGTTCTTTAAAAGGGAACTTCTTATCTTTTAATTTTGAAGATAAAGGCTATTCAATAGACTTGAAGTCTCTCAACAGACCCATATGCTTACTTCTCTGTTTACTTTTCTACTTACTTCTCTTGTTTCCCTTGTTAGCTTCTCAAGATTAATTTTTGAATCCTACAAGATATCTACTTCCAAGAACCCATTTATCTGGCCCAGAAAGTGTCCTTTTTTTGGTAAATGTCGTGTCACCAGAATGTAGCATTGCCCCAATTGCTGAAACTGTTCAGGTGACCTTCCACATATGAGTGTCTCAGCTTGAATGTTGATGATGTTAGCTTCCAGAGACAGTGATAGTTGGAAGCTGCATATAAAATAAGAAATAACTGGAATGGTTCAGTCTCTTCCTGTTACTGTGAAGCTGCTGGAAAATTTTCATGTACCAGTTATTCAGATTTGGACTTCTCTTTATTTCAGCAGCCCATTTTTTGTTCGTTTCATGAATCACTTTCTTAATTGTGATCGAGTGTAGATCTTTACAGTTCAATTACCTGCATTCAGTAAATATATTCTAAGGTCACAAGGTCTTTGACAGAGAGAAATTACACCCAGATTTGTGAAGTTCCATTCTACCATCCCATACGCTTGAAAACAAAAAGGAAATCTCTTATAAGAAATTGTTTCTAAAAAGCAATATAACTCAATTTCTAGACTACTTAGTGATTACATATAGAAAGGTAAACTTTGGCTTAGATTTCTTAAAATACTGAGTAGTTGTTTCTGCAGAATGCCCACAATAGACAAAGTACTCTACTTGTAAAAACTGTAGGATTAGAGTAGTCAAATAGCTAGTTTTTAAGGCTTATTTCTGGTATTTGATCAGCGGTCTCTGAAGGACAGAGAATCAATAATTCTTAAAGTTCTGATGAAAAACATGATTTTATAAAGAATTAAGTTACTGAAACTCTTTAGACAGAACTACGTAAAGCCACATGTAAAAGGACCCCTTTCTCAGCCTTTATTCGGACTTTTCAGTAGTATTCAAAGTACCAACTTAGAATGACTGACTACTGTCAATTTAAATTATTTTTATTGAATCTGAATTGTTCTTACATTTATCAACTTAATACACATTACAGCTAAGCCAAGCCTGTTTGTAGGAAAACAACTTTAGAGGATCATAGAATCACCAATGCTGGAAAAGATTTCCAAGATCGTCCAGATTGTCTACCCATCAACAGAGTTAGTACTCATTTAGAGTAAAACAGCTACTGCTTCACTTCATTTAAAACTGAAATCAAACAGCAGTTCTAATCATTTAGTCTGTAACTTAATTTTGGAGTTCTTCATAAGCTGCTGAGGGAAAGAACACTGCATGTCTTTGTAGCACTGAGCTGAATGTGTCTGATTGTTTAATGGAAAATCAGCTAGCTTAATGTCACACTACAAACAATGGTTCTTAGATCTGTTTAATTGCAAATTTAATTTTCTTCTTTCTGTGTGAAGAGCACTTTCCTAGCTATTGTGTCAGAATTGAGAGATGCACTTTTCTCATCCTCTTTTGTTTTTTCTCTTGCTGCTGATGTTTGAACATATGACCCTTTCAAGTTCTGCACATCAATTACCACAACACCTGTATTAGATGTTGTACTTGATTAACACTCATGTCAACTTTCACTGATGCAGGAAGTTATCTGGGCTATCAAAGCAAAGTTGTAGTTCTTAATATTGTGAAATAACCTCAAGTCTACCTCAAAAACAAACAACCAAATTAAAATAAACAAACAAAAAAAAACACTCTTCAGGAAAGTAAAGGGAAAACTATTTAAAGTATTCATTCCTTTTGGTTTAATTTTATTAATTAGGGAAAAATTGTGGGAAAATGCAAAATTCGTCAAAACATTTTTTTCTACTGTACAGTGAAATAAATGTCAGTACCAAAGAAATATTGAGTTAGTCCTTCTGTGAGCTTGCTTTAACAATTCTTCTACATTCTTCCATTGCAAAAAAGATCACTTCAGAAGTACAGAAATTTGAACTTCTTTTCATGGAAGTTCAAGGTTTATGGCTGAATTTAATCTTGCATTTGAAAGTGGTATATGTCTTTGAAAAGTGAGTACACTTAGCTGACTGAAATGCTTCATTTCATCTGCTTGTCAAGTAAGTTCAAAGCAAATTGTATTCCTACAAAGAATCATATGTTAGTGTCGAAGTGTTGTTCATAAGTTGTTCTCCAAGGTAAGGTATCTATTCAGTGTAGCAGTGTTCTTAAAAAATAAAAAACAGAAAATGAGGCTTCTTTGGGTGTTACGACATAGAGGAAGTTCAGCATGTAAATATTATGTTTTCTGCTCTGTAATAGCGGGGTGTCTACATTGACTGCAGAAGGTTAGTGTGTAAGTTCAACAAAAAGGATTCAGAAAATGTCTTGATTGCTCTTAGTCAGACTTCAGACGCAGTCTGATGTGCATTGTCACGACATTTGGAAGAAAACTATCTCTGATAGTCTTCAAAGGAAGGTGAAGTACTGTCTCAGAAATGTCCAGTGGAACACTGTGTATTTAGTGGAAGAGGATGTTTTGTTCCTTAATGAACACATCATTGCTTTAGATTATTGTTCTTCCAGGCATTCTGTCATTTATTTCAATTGGAATTATGAAGTTTCTGAACAAGAGTTTTTCTTGGACCCAGTAAAATTGCTGAGAAATAAATGAATTTTTTAACAGCAGTTTATCTCAACTGACAATTTAAAGTCAAACCAACTTTAAAGCAAACCAACTTTAAAGCAGTCTTAATGAGATGCTTGATGCTGTATATAATCCTTGAATTCTTGGTATGAAACTTGAAACTTAGTTCCTGTGCATATCGTTTCTTATTTGTTAATGACTAATATAGCACACAGCATGGAATGGAATGCTTGGGAAATCTATCTGTGGCTATGAAGCTTCTTAGGATGGGTGGAAAAAAACTGTTTCACATCCTGAACATAAGATACGTGTTCAGGACATGAGCTTCTGTGCCTCACTCTCATCAGTGCTTTACTTCTCTAAGACTCACTGTGAATCAAAACACAAACTTTATTTTTTCATTTCCTCTTATATAAGCAAATGAGAGTGGTGTATTGGACTGCTTTGGTGTTTGCATTTGTTCTGCTCTCATAGATGTTGAAGCAAGTTTCCTGTGAGTATCAGGAATACTAATTTGGTGTTTTGTGGAGTGCACTTGATTTTTGAATAATTATGTCAGGTGCTTTTCCAATTATTCTTGTTCCTCAGAAATTAATAGTGTTTAAATTTTAAAATCCAATGATCAGTCCTCAGACATTCTTTTAACTACTGTTGAAATGTTCTTATTGCTAAGTATTCATAGTATTTTTTACTATCCAAAGAGGCTTTAGTTTAAGTCAGGTTCTGCTGTAAAACAGGGCAACTGTTACTTACTTCTTATTTGTTTTATAAGGAATAAGTGATGCAAAGAACAACTCATTTACAGCTAGGAACTTGCTGAAAGTATCATAGCTGAAGTGGAAGAGGAAGTACATATAAAGTAACAGAACGTGTTAAGTTTTTAAATATGTACGTTCTTTCTGAGGATTTCCTAAGTTTAGATTTTATGCCTTTGATTTTATTTTCTTTTTTTGTTGGCTTTTTATTGAGTGAAAGTCCTCTTATCCTTTTGTACTGCTACATACCACAATGTAAATCAGTGCACTCAAAACCTTTATAATAAGTCAGGTTTATACTTCCATATTAAATTAAAAATCTAGTAGCATTTACAACCCAACTGATTTATCTGTTATTATCGATCATTAGAGACTCTCAGATGCTGTGTAATCTTAAAGTATTTTCTTTCATGTTCTCATTTTTATAGATCTTCGGTGCACTTGCATCTGAGCCATTTAAAGTGAGTGATGGATTTTATGGTACTGGGGAGACCTTTCTGTTCACTTTTTCTCCAGATTTTGAGGTAAGAAGCTATAACTTGGCATGCATTGATCTTCCTCCCACCCAACCACCAATGCACATTATCTCTTAATATACTATTTGAATGAGTTTGAGTAAATAATAAGATTTGGCATAGGAAATACCATCGTCATACAAACTTTTCCACAGAATCAGTGTGCAGTAAATGTAGTGTTTGCATAGTGAAAAACTGACTCTACTATTCTAAATATTTTTCTATAATTTTAAATTTTGCCAGATGTCTGTCTGAGAAGTTAAAAATGGCATCATTTTAAAGGTTTTATCTTAAGTGTATTTTCTTGGAACTTTCATTGTGTAGAAGCATTAGTACTCAAGGAAGAGTTTTTTTAGTGGTGTTATTTTAAACAGTATAAAACTTAAGCAAACAAAACAAAATAGCACAACTTCTGTGTGTGCATATACCAGTTTTCAGAATTTCTTTGTATACATTTTATAACTTCATTGAATTACCATCTGACATCTTTATTGGTGTATGGTTGTCCTTATGGAAACTTTTGTTTAGGTGTATTTTCACTTCTTGGTCTTTTTTTTTTTTATTAGGTTTTCAAGTGGACAGGAGACAACATGTTCTTCATTAAAGGCGACATGGATTCCCTTGCTTTTGGTGGAGGAGGGTGGGTCATAGTTTATTATTAGAAAGATCTCAACTGTCTGTGTGCATCTTTGCATCTTTAGAATTCAGAATTAAATATTTCAGTTTGACATCTGATTGTTCAAAAGTTATCATTTGAGAATGATTCAGTCTGTCTTATGCTTAACTTCTAATGTTTAGTAGACTTAGAAAGGAGATCTGTCTTCGGTGTCGCTGACACCAAGTTTCAACCATAAAAGGCTGTTGTACCTTATATGCTCTAATTACATGTATCTTGGTATATTCTAGGTGAATGCATGTTACTCAAGTTTCTGATGGCATGTAAATTTGTGACATACCTACAACTAGAAGGGGTTTGATTTTAAGTTGTACTGTTCCAAGACATGCCAGTGTATTCAGAAACTAATGATGTCTCATCCTTCTTTTCAGCATTCTTCTCACTACTGTTATGCCAGTTGATTAATACGAAATGGAGGAGCTGAAAGCTGCAGAAATCTGATGAACTTTTCATTTTAGTATATTCAGAAAGAAGTACTCATAAAATAAGAATGGAAAATATCTTTGCAGCTTTAAATTTATCAACAGCATAAATTGACAAAATCCTATAATTTTTTTTTCTAATTTATGAATGAAAAAATGCATTCAAAAGTTTTATGTTAACTCTTTCAATCTTTTGCTTTATTATGTTGTCTGTCTTCTGTCTTGCAGTGGGGAATTTGCTCTTTGGCTCGATGGGGATCTCTACCATGGAAGAAGTCATTCATGTAAAACATTTGGGAATCATACACTTTCTAAGAGAGAAGACTTCATTATTCAAGACATAGAAATTTGGGCTTTTGAATGAGTTGTAAATGAGAACTATTTCTACAGAGTATTGTCCCAAACCTGAAATTAATGCAGCTTGGAATCCCTATGAGCAATATAATGCACCAGTTTACCTTTTTTTTTTTTGTAATAGTTTTCATTGTGGCAGTTTAGTTATTTTGCAGTAGTGGACTTTCTTTATGCTTTCTTGTCTGTAACGCACTGTCCTACTTTTTGTAAGCTGTAGAAACTCAAAAAATACAGACTGTGGACTAAAAAAGAACATCACTTACTTCAATCCTTGCAGTCTATAAAACTTTATCATCCTTCTTACACTTGCTTCCCAGGTTTCCCACACACATCTTTCTGTAATCCTGCTGCGAGCTGCTTCATTGAATATAGGTTATTATTTTTGTATTTAAATTATATATGTAAATGAAGTTGCCCTGTATGATCCTATATGGGTAGAAAGCTGCGTGTAGGTACTTGGAAGTAGTACTACAGAGACTGGTCTGGACCAACAATGGGAATATTGTTATGGTGCCACAGGTGAGAAGCCTAGCATTCCTTCTTTAGCACATACTAGTATGCTTGTGGTTGAGTTAAAAGATATCCAAAGTCAGCAGTGCCACTTGTCTTGATTTTTTTTTTTTTTAAGTTGAGAAAGTGAGTTAAACAATGTGTTCTAGCTGCATGATGACTGTATTAGTGTTTTGCACATGCTGTTAACAGTCTGCAGGTTTGGGACAATTACTGACAATATTGAGCTACATGGCAAAGACTTAAAAAAAAAATTAACAAGGGAGTATAAGAATGTAATAGTTCCACAAAATTAAAAGACTAAGGTGAGTGAAACTCAAGACAAATTGTAGCTATATTAGGGAATTAAAAGTACAGAGATTATGAAACAAATGCATCTTTCAACATATTGTCAGATATATACTGTTATACTGTTGTAGCCGTGTAGCACATCAACTCCAAGAATATAGCTTATTCCTGTCCAAAGAAAAAATAATTGTGATGTTTTTTGAGTGGGTCTATGTTGTAAATTTACAGTTAGCACCAGCTCTGATTATGATGAGACAATGTACTATAGGTAGACAATATTGTAATTCAGTAGACTTGTGGAATATGCAAACTTACTGTCATGTGACCTCAAAAATGACAGACTAGTAAACAGTTCCAGTAGCTCTTGTTCACTTTTGTAGGAAAATTGATAAGCCGTTGTGGCAATAACAGATAAACAAAATTGTTTGTTTCAAAGCTTTTATTCTATGTTCTGCAAACAAGGCAAAAAAAAAAAATTGCTGTTAAGTGTGACAGTGACTGACTGACTTTGTGCTGAAATTTCAGCTATTTCAGATAAACATTGTATATTATCTTGTAAATTAATGTTTAAAGTAGTTTTGTTATTAGAGAAAAGTGTTGATTGACGGGTTGCTTATAGCACTTTAAATTATTCTAGAAATGGAATAAAGGCCAAATGAGTTGGCTTAAGTAGATGTAGTTGTATATTTCAAAATATTTACATATTTGGAAAGTTTTAAAAAACTATTTGAAGACAGTTTACTGCTATGGTAATGAGAAAGGGCAGAAGGTTCATCTTATAATATGCTAATGCTCTATATGAATAGGAGTACAGGGCTTTGTTTCCTGTCTTTGTGTATAGCTCTTTATCCTTATTAGAAATTAGTACAATGTGTAGACTAAATGTTTACAAAATAAGAAAGTGTAAATAAACTAAAATGGCTTTTCTCCCTTTGGTCTTCCACAGCAGTATTATTGTCTTTGTGGAGTTAAGACTGATTACTGAAAAAGAAAATCCTGTAATGGATTTTAAATACTCTAAGGTCACAGTGATGTATAGCAAATAAATCTAAATATATGTAAAAATAAACTTGAGTTGGAGTTTATTTAGAAGTTGGAGCGCACTAGAAGCACAAATGCAAGGTATTGTTGTTACTTACATAACTTCACTGAATACATAGAATTCAGTTGCTCACCCTTAAGTGCTGATGATCACTTCCTTTTGATGTGCAATAAGTGTTTAGAAAATGTCTGGTCAAATACTGCAGGAGTTTGGAAGAATTGGGAGCAAAAATATGAGTGCAGCTGGTTTTGTTTTATCAAAATTATGTGCCTGCTTTAATGTCCTTTCTTTTTCTAGTAACATAAAAAAATAAATGCCTAGTAGTAGCATCAGGCAGAATTGTAGGGGCTAGAAGGGACCTCTGGAGTTCTTAGCATTGCAGTTAATTCAGTTAAGTAATACTGTCAACACAATTTCAGTCTATACTTCTGTAAAGCCCTGTAAGGCCATATTGATTCATAAGGCTGTATTGGTTGAGCCAGATCCCCTCTTTCCATGCCTGAATTGCTCCTTGCTTATCTGCTGCATGCATAATATTTCACAGAACACACCTAAAATATTAGGAAAAAAAAAAAAGCTTCCATGTTTGTTCCCCTTTGATGTTTTTCATTTTTAAAAACCCAATGGAAAGTGGTGAGATTGGAATATGCTGTCAGCCATTTTCATGGAAAAAAAATAAAAGCTTTACATTATTCTCGCTGGCAGAACCCACTAATTCAAGTGCTTAAATAGAGACTAAGTTCCATACTGCAGATAAACCTTATGTTAGATTTTAAAACCTGCTGTGAAGAACTTTTTGAAGAATTAAACTCTCAAGAATTATATAAAAGCACAGCAAGTCAGGTTGCTAGTATTTCTGAATCAGTATTGGAAAAAGGGTCATAGTGATGAAAATCAAAAAGTATGATAAGCAGTACAGGAGTAATTATATTTGCTTAAATACAAAATAAGTTAACTTCTGTAAGATGCATATAAAAGATTTTAACTATCTTCATGTCCCTCCTTCTGATTCAGTAGGAATTTTTGCAGTGTGATTCTTTTCCATCTTTCCTGGCAAGATTTTCACAGAATCACAGAATTGTAGGAGTTGAAAGGGACCCCCAGAGATCATCTAGTCCAACCCCCGTTTTCTTCTGTTCTTGTGAGGAATTCAGCTTTGACATATGCTGAAGGCCCTATGAGCTACATTTTGAAAGAGCTTTTTGCTGGGAAACTGTCTGTGTCTCAGAATACTGTACCTGGATTTATTAATTGACTAGCTTGATGTTTTAATGAAATACCTGGAATACTTACTGGCAATTTGCTCATTTCTTTGGCCAATGGTGACATCTCACCACAACTGTATACTTTCTACTACTGCTGATTTTTATTTTAGTAGCCTAACTTCAAAAAGTGCTCTGTAATACAGAACTCTGGCTCTAGAGAAAGAATTACTGCCATGGAGGAGGGAGCTAACTTGCAGTGGATGGGATATGCATCTACTTAATGATCCACTCACTCAAAGCCACTGCATCAACTGCTGTGATGTGAAACTCAAATTTATTCTGATACAAATTCAGTTTAAGCTTGAAAGTTATATTTGAAGAAATATGAAGCTCGGAGATCTTACAGGAGAGGAGGCAAGTTTTTTAATACCAAGGAAGGAACTTTATTTTGTAGCACAACACTTAAAACAACAACATAAACATCAAACAGAAGAATAAGAGAGAGACATTTCAAGTAAAGAAAAATTCATACCTAAATAGAGTTATTAGGAAAATAATGTGCAGCTGTAAGCTACCATGACAGTAACTTTGCTGTCCACTGCTCACATGAAAAGCTGATGGTTGTGGAAAGGTTAGTCAATTTGATAAACTGTTTTTGAAGCAAGACAGAAATAAGAAAACAAGTGAGAAAATTTACCAGGACTACTTTAATGAAGCAGTTTCTGACTACTATCTTAGTATCTAGAATTTGAGTATTTAAATTCAGCAAAGATCATACTAGTAACAATTGTAATATAGTGGGAGAGTTATGCTGGGAGAACTATGAAGTATTCACTGCTTTTTCATTAGTTCAGATTTACTTTCTTCAGATGATTTGCATGGAAACTTCACGTCTTTAAATTTATGTAAAAACTTTTTAATGAATCATTTAACATGCATGAGGCACTTTTATATATCCTTAACTGTTGATATTTACAGTTCTTTTTCAAGAGAAGTATTAAATCTGCATCATTTTAGACAGCTCTGTGTCATGCCTTTTGCAAAAAAAGTTAAATGAGGGGGAACAGTGTTAGGCAAATACAGTCATATTACTTGTGACATTTTTTTTTAATTCAATTGGAAATAAATATTTTGCATCCAGGTCAAATGTCTGCCTCAATTCAGTGTATAAGGCAAGAGTACTTAAAGGTCTGAGATCTACATCTGTTTGTGATGCAGTCACCCCCTCCTCTTTTTTTTTTTTTTAATTAGAAGATGTGCAGCAAAGCAGAGATGGCTGTTATGTGAATGAAAAGAGAAGTAATTGCTTCTTTTAGTTTAACAATTTCTTCATTAAAAACAACTTTCTGTGGTGTAAGAGGCACTCCAGCTTCCATTTCCCTAATGAACAGGTGGAAGAGGTGAAAAAATAGTTTACAGTTTCTGCAAGGTGTTTTTGTGTGAATGCTGAGTTGCTTAAGACATAATTCAGGTTTTCTGATTCCTGCTTCAGCAATACACCTGTTTTTTACATATGTTTCCCTGAAGTTGCAGTATAGTAAGGACATGGATTAATACAAAGTCTACCTGTTGTGACTATGCATAGTATTGAAGTGCACTTGATGGTTTGCCATGTTTGTGTTTCAGTACAAAAATATATTTTTTCTACTGTCTAAGGGCACTGAATGAAAGAAAATGTGTGTAATTCCACATGTGGTGATGAGGTGCTCTTGGGCTTTAAATTCCATGAGTATAACACTGAAAAAAGTATCTATGATGAACTTAATCTGTGTTGTGTTCTCTTTATAATAGCATGGAATTTCAAATAGGAGCAGAAATATAATGTGACTCAATAAACATTTCACAGAATCATAGGACAATTGAGGCTGACAGGGGTCCGGGCCCATGCGCATTGTGAAGAGGAAAAGGACCTGGGGGTGTTGGTTGATGCTCGGCTTAACATGAGCCGGCAGTGTGCCCAGGTGGCCAAGAAGGCCAACGGCATCCTGGCCTGTATTAGAAATAGTGTAGCCAGCAGGAGCAGGGAGGTGATCATCCCCCTGTACTCAGCTCTGGTGCGGCCGCACCTCGAGTACTGTGTTCAGTTTTGGGCCCCTCACTACAAGAAAGACATTGAGGCCCTGGAATTTGTCCAAAGAAAGACAACGAAAATGGTGAGGGGTCCGGAGCATAATTCTTACGAGGAGTGACTGAGGGAGCTGGGGTTGTTTAGTCCGGAGGAGGCCCAGAGGAGACCTCATTACACTCTACAATTTCCTGAAGGGAGGTTGTGATGAGGAGGGGTTTGACCTCTTCTCCCAGGCAGCAAATAGGACCCGAGAAATTGGCCACAAGTAGTACCAGAGCAGGATTAGGTTAGATATAAGGAAAAATTCTGTCAGTGAGTGGTCAGGCACTGGGAATGGCCTGCCCAGGGAGGTGGTGGAATTGTTATCCCTGGCAGTGTTCAAGAGGCACCTTGATGAGGAGCTGCAAGAGCAAGATATGGTTTAATGCTTGTGGCAGCAGTGGTGATGGGAGGACAGTTGGACCGGATGATCTTGTAGGTCATTTCCAAGCTTGTGATTCTATGTCACTTCTGAAGGTCTGTGAGGAGAAGATCCCCTGTTTTGCCTTTGGGGTGTATTCTTTTTACAGGTATCTAATATTCCAACTGTTTCATTTCTGTGTGCTTTGAAATCATCTTCTGATGCTTTGGACAGTGAAAGCTCCATAGGAAAATAATTTAACAGTCTGAAAACAGGAGAAGGTATTTGTGTTTCAAAATACCCTATTGCTGCTTTACTTCATAGAAGATAAATGCCAGTATTTCTTTTCTAGTGTTTGGGAGAGGAAACCAAATATATAAATATGTTATTTATAATTCATGTATCCCTTTCACAGGCAGATTTTCTCAAAACAGCTTAAGAAGCTGTACGAATAAGGTAAGAATATGCTAATATTGAAATATTACATTTGAAGTCAGATCTCGAGAGAATATGAATGCTGAAGAAATGCTATTGAATTTGTCTAGTAGTATTTTTTTTCTTCCTGAGATTCACAGTGGGTAACTGTACCTAAAATACTGTGTCATGCCAACTTACAATAAGCACATAGTAAACAGTTTTTGTACCACTTGCTGTTAAAATATGTAACTCACCTGTTCATTGGGGATTCAAACTGAGGTACCTGTGTTCTTGATGATACATTACTAATGCTTGTTTTATAGCAGAGTCAGGGTGTTCATACAGCCTTTTATTCTGTAAGAAAATATTTGCTCTTTCAGTTTGAATAATTAGAGTCTTAGGAGGCGAAAAAAACATTTCTCATCATGCAAACTACTTGCCCAGGCCTGTGGATGTGTAACAAATGCTTTGCATATAAAGCACATTTTTAACAGCATCAGATTTTGTGTTTGTTTGTTTATTTGTTCTTTTTTGTTTTTCCACAGTAGTAGTCTGGTGACATTGTGATCCATATAACCCAATGAGCAATATAAATCTTACGGAGTTCTCAGATTTGTGTAAAAGACAAACACAATTTTTAGACATTAAAGTGTTCTTTCATTGGGATATAATTCTCTTCAGCATCCCCTACTGAAATACATTGTTTCGGCTATTTCAGAATGGTTAAAGCGACAAATACTGTAGAATTAGGCTGGTTCTGCACAACACCACTTCCCCTGAAGGTGATTTCAGGGCTGAGCACTGCTTCTGTATCTTTCCTCATACAAGTGCATTTCAGTAGAAGATGTAATCACTTGTTCACTGTAAACATCAATACAATTACATGACTTTTACATTATGTCTTATTTTCCCCTGTATTTACAAGAAAGATATTTACACAGTTATTCAGATGATACATTGCACAATTTTGCATAGGAGGTATTTTCTACATGGCTATCTATTCTAAACATTTTATGCTTTATATTCTGTTTAATGGTTTCTGGTCATCAGCCATAACTAAAAATGAAAACATTTAATAAATTATATAAATATATTAAATAAAAAAGTCTCGTTTATAAAATATTTGCCAGATTCTGTAATATCTAAGAAAAAGTTGGTGGTAGCTGTCACTGTAGAAGTATTTGCTTATATTATTTATAAAAGAAACTAATTTGTCATCCTTATTGTATGCAAATAAACCTTTTTTTATATGCATTTAAATAGATAAGCTAGGAAATATGCACCTAAGGTCAAAAACTTGGTCTGAGTTTAGATCATGCTTCTGATCTGGTGTGGTTTATATTCCCTTTTTAAACAGTTGAAAGAAACTTGAATGTGTGAATGAGTAAAAAATTGGAATTCATTTGTAGCTGTTTCTGTTGCTATGAGTGTCTATATTCACCTGCTTATATTCCAAATGTGTGAAAGCTAATAGCCAAGGAAAAAAGAGGTTTTCCAAGGCAAGTTACTCTTGTAGCGTGCTTATTTTAATAAAGTAATTATGACATTGTCATCCCTTCCTTGCCATAACATTTCTCCCTCGAAGTCCACCAGCCCATGCTTCCTGGCTCTCATGAGAATCCCAACAACCTTATCTGAAATACGAACATATCTCTCAAAGAGTTCCCCGAAAGTGACTTGTATCTTGCCGTCACGCCGTGGTTTAGCCATGGTTTCAATGATGAAACACAGATCTCTAATCTCACGGTGAATGTGGGCCTCTGCTCTCTTGGCCCTTTCAGCAGTTTTGGTGCCTTCCTTTGGCCGGCCATAGCCTTCATCTCCCTTGTGCAGGCGTGTGGACATGGCCAGCTTGTGGTCAAATTCTTCACTGAAGGGATTCAACTTCTGCATTGTGATGTGCTGGTCTGCCCACTCCTGCCACCTGTTCTTCAGGCTGCTAACAGGACTGTATTTCCTATGAGCTTTGATGCTTCCTTCTTCGCTGCGCTTCCTCGTGCTGAATGAAACAAAAATGGCATCTCAGCTTTGTGTTTCATGATTAAATTACACTTCTGCTACTAATCAATAAAGATAATAGACATATAGACATATACCATTTTCTAGAGTAGTTGCTAACCACCAGGTGGCATATTTTCCTCAGTTCTGAACTAGTTCTCCAGGAGTTTTTAGTCCACATTTCGGTTGGTACTGAAAGGCAAATGCACCGACAGCTTGATTTCATCTATGGTAGCAACTTGTTGTCTAGATTTGAGTGCAGAGTTCGTATTCTCACTGGCAAGGGTATGAGGCTGGAGGAGACTTAAGGCTAATAATCTTAAGAAATCTTAACTGATTTTGTGTGTGTGTGTAGCAATATCATATTGCTGATTGGCTGCAGGCAGACAGACTGCTGATGCTCTTTCCTGTAGTGGACAATGTCATATTGTGAGAGTTACAGATACTCTGAGCTAGTCTTTGTACTGTCCACATCCTGTCACTCTGTCAGTGTAGAGCTCACCTAAGGAGCACATTGTGCTGTAGCTATACCAGACTAATTTGTTTTTTAATACTTCTAGTCCCTAGAAGGCTGCACTGATACCACCCCAGTAGTATCTGATCATTTTTAACAATATCAGAACAAAAATACAATTAGTAAAGCACTGCAAGCTTGCTGCATGCTTTGTTTTCTACTGAGCCTATTGAAAGAGAGGTGTGTGGCACTGATGTCCACTGTTCAGGTCTGTGCACCAGAATGCCACCAGTACTGGACAGCACTGGTGCAAGAAGTGCAGATACCTCATGCCTAACATAGAAGATGATCTAGGAGAACAGGACCATTATTTTCAGTTCTGGGGTTGCCACTTGCTTGGCTTAGCTGTATTAAGAAATTGTACTGAAGTTCCAAGGATACCCTTCACCATCAATATGATGACAAACACAAGAATCAGGCTGCTCCATTGTCTTTCCAAGGACTGTGATCTCTGAGAAAGGCCTGAATCTGCAGTTCCCCAGGTAGAGTGGAGAATCTGGCAGTGAGTGAGATAGCTGATCTCTGCAAAGGCTTCTTCATGTCTTTTTATTTAAACTGTCTAGCAACTATTCTCATCTTTTCTTACCAAAACCTTTATTTCTCTTTTCAAGTCTTCCCAGTGGCTGAGAAAAATGCCATCATGTCAATCATTTTGCTTTTATCATGCTGTATGTCAGTTTGGAAGATCCATATTATTAATCTTTTAATGCATTTGCTAGTCATAATTGCCAAAGTGCAATTTTCCTTGTTATTTAGCTTGTTGATGAGTTAATGTAGTAAACTATCATAGACCTGAAATGATTTTTTTTTCATGTTTGTATAGTACATCACAGTGAATTGTGGATCCACATTGAAGGCTGTGAGTTTTAACCCACTGTAATAATCCCACTGTGAGTAACGAGTAACCTGCATTAACAGGTTACTGTTACACTAAGTGATAACACTAACTGCAATCTGAACTTACAGGGGGACAGCATCCATGTCCTGCATTTCCTATTATCCTGTTTACAAAGGAAGAGCGTGAATCCCTAAAAACACTAAAAAAGTACTCTGAATTTCATCTCTGCTGAATCCCTTGGACTCCTAAACAGAAATTAATTAGTACTTCTTAAGCCTGTAGAAGTTAACATTCACTCGATGAAAGAAGTAGCCTGATTGTATTAAACATTGCAGCTGGAAGTCCTGAAGGTGCAGTTTGAAGGGGAAAAATACTGGCACTGATGTTTAGTTTTTGTTGTTTTTTTTTTTTTTTTTTCATGGGGTATAGAGAGGAAAATACAAGATGTGCCTTAACACCCATATTCTTTTGGGCTTTTAGAAGGAGATTAAGGCCAACTGAGAGGTTCATAGAAGTAACAGGCTGAAATAATGTATTCTGAGGCTATAAAAAAAATGCATAAAAAATAGTTTTTAGAACAAATCCAGTCATGCTAATGACATAGCAAATGAAGAAAATGACTTGCAGATTTCAGTAGAAGAGAGAGCAGTAAGTGTCATTTTCACCTCACTGCTTATCTATTTTCCCCCAGGTAATAGACATATGGAGAAAACATATGTAGGATTTAAAAGATAGCTGTTTTGCCTGTACTGTAACATTTTTAGCAAGCAATTTGTTTTAATTGGTGTTATTTACAGGTAATATACTGCAAACATATTCCCTTTCCTTCCCCCCTTCCCCCCCCCCACACACAGTCTGTGTGAAATCTTTGTTTTGATCCTTTGTTTTTGTGCTAATTTCTGTTTAAGGACAGTGCACACAGACTCTCCCACAAATAGGGACCATGAACTCTCAAGCTCTGGATTACTGGAGAGCTTTTCCAGTTTGACTCCTTCTGAGAGATGGCTGGTTAGTTACACAGCAAAGCATCAGGAAGTGGTGTCCTGGTGCTGGCCCCTTCCCTCCTTACAGGCTCATCAGGCCAGGCCTAGCCCAGCTGCAGTTAGGCCCCAGCAAAGTCTTGACACGCCCTGGCATCAGAGCTGTGCCCTCCTTCGTAACACATTTGAAGTTAGATGTGAGGTCCTACACCAAACAGTTGAGGCTTGGTCATACTTTCATGCCTGCAACGTTACAGTTTGTGAAGCAGAGCAAACCGTGCTGTGGCTAATGGCTGCCTACAGCTTCCCCTCAGGAAGCGTTGGACATGTGGACCTTTTCATCTTTTGCTGAGAAGAGCGTGATGAATGAGTTTGGCAGCTACCCTCTGGCAAATCTGGCGCCAGCACAGCTGTTTGTAGCTGTCTTCTGGAAAGGTTGTTCTGCCAGAGGTCTCTGGGAAAGCAGACAAGAATTTCTACCAGCTTCTGCTGTTCCTTGGCTGTCTTGGGAGACCCCCAGGACCACATGGCTGTGACTGAACCTTTCTTGTTCATTACCTAGGTTTCAAAAGAAGCTACTGTTATCTAGTAATCTTCAAGCACAGTCCTCTTATTGAAAGAAGCCCTACCCAAAACTGTCTGGTACTATGATTTTGATTGCAACTTAATTCCAAATTCTCAGTGGAATGTGTAACACCTACTTCTGCAAGTAATAGATTCTGCTTACTGCTTTTTGTTCACACCAGTCAGAAAGTTTGTATGGCAGAAACTTCCACAATGTTCAGTGAACATTTTTTTTTTTCTATCGATGATGTAGAGAGACTTTGAATTTGAAGAATCTATCAATGATTCAAAAGTTCTTTTTGTCAAATAATTTATAACATGATTTATAAATTATTTATAGCATTACATGATTCAAATCAATCCTTTGGAAGTAGAGGCAGTATGATATTTCTAATGCTTTCTAATATATATTTGGGGTCCCAACTCCTGTGATAGTTCCCATTCTTTGAGCTTGTGAGTTTCAAATCTATGGAAAGCTTCCAAGGAGCAGCGTTTATTAAGATGTATTTAGAAGTAATTCCAGCATTATCTTTTTTGGACATTCTGTACAAATTACGCCCAAGAATGTTCACAGTTTGTACGAAGCAAAATAATGAATAAGCATTTGGAAATATTATTTGCTCAAGAGTGTTTATTTTGACTTGTTATTTGCAGAAGTAGATGAATTGCTGTGGTTTCTTGATGTGGAAAGAAATGTTAATCTGAAATAGGACTAAAATATTAAGAAATAAGTATTGGCTTAGATGAACCAATAAATCTAGTGTCAAATTTAATGACATTTCCTAAATATAACTTCTCACTTCTCTAATGTGTATAGTCCACGAAACCTGAGACTATCGTCAGATGTTACCAACCAGCCTCTTAAACATATTTATGTGAAAGGTTTTTCTGGATAGATTCTTTTTTTGTTTGTTTGTTTTGCTTCACTCTCTTTTTCATTCAAGAGAATGCTTTCTCTTTGACCATGTCCTGTGAATTAATTTTGGTCCTGATTTGCATCAGTTCTGGTCCTGCATCATGGCCTGCTGACCTGACCATACCTGATACTGTAACAAGGATGTTTTACTTACAGAGATGGTTGTTTGATCTTCACAGGTGTCACCTGTCGATCGTTGTCCTCAGGCTCAAGTCTGTCTTCTGCTTCCCCATAGCCACTGTCCTCTGCATCCATGCTGTTATCGTGGCATTTAAACAACAGTTCTTCCCTGGTTCCTAATTTGTCCTCTTCTTTCCAGCCATTGATCAGCTTTGATGCTATGTTTGAACACTTTCTCCTTATAGTGGGAGATAATTTCCCATTAAGAATTTTGTCAATATCATTTGATTCTTCTTTGAACTTGACCATCTCTGAGTCGCCATGGTTGTTCTCGTATCTGCTGCTGAGGAGGCTAACATCGCTTGCTCGTTCATAGGCTTTACTTACAACAGTTTTCAGCACTTCTTTGCTTTTAATGTTGAGCTTTTTAAGGGCTTCATCAGATTCGCTTGATTCATTTTCAACATTTGTTGTCACTGACTCATTCACTGAGGATTTTTCATCATCTTTTCCTCGGTCCATTTTGGTAGATGGAGTTGGCCATTTCTCAAATTGTCTTTCTCGCACCGTCTGAGCTGATACATCTCCTGCACTGGGGACCCACCCAGAAGGTTCTTGGGCTTGCTTTATGGTGCGGTCACTTGCCCACTGCTGCCAGCCTCGTGCCAAGCTGAAGACAAGGCTGGCAGTTCGGATCTTGTGGACAGCTCTTTTCACAGGAGTCGTGCTGGGCTTTTCTTCAGGAGCCGTGTTGCTGTCTGCTGCCATTCTGGTGTTTAGGTTTCTGCTAAGCACCACTTGAATGAATTTTCTGAAGTAATGTCCAGCAAAGAGAGCTGCAGAGGTTTAAATAGAAGCGGGAGCAGTTTGTGCCTATGGAAAATATGTGAAACACTTCTCACAAAGATATAGTATCCTCGCCATGACGGGAGTTCTTTTTTTAAATCAGGATCACATTTCATCACAGCAGATGAATGATGCGTGGTGTAGACAGGAAGACACAGGCCTGCACTGGAGCAGTGAGAAATTCACAGCTTCTTTAGGCTTTCTTCCCTGGGACTGCTCAATTCCCAGTTTGTTGTTGAGTGTCTTGGTCTTCTGGAACTGCAGAACTTGGGTTAAAGATACTGAACAAAGTGTCTGAAATAGCTAAATGTTAGGTGCTGACACCTTTGTCCAGAGCAGTGGCCAGTCAACATCACAAGTGAAAGGTACTGTCCATAGGCTATGAATGAGACACTTTTAGATGCATTTAGTAAAGCAATGCTAGGTGATTTCGTTTTATTGCTCCTATATCCAAGAAAATTAAGTTTATTATTTTTTTAGAAGATATGTATGCGCACTTTTTTTCTTATTGTCTGTTTACTTCTGTCTACAAGAAGGACTACAAAGATAGGGTCTACAGGGGAAGACATGTCAGAAGTGCTGGGGCTGCTGGGTTTGCTCAGCACAGAGCAGAGGAGCTGAGGGGAGGCCTAATTGCGGCCACAGCTCTCACAGGGAGCGGAGGGGCTGCGTTGAGCTCTGCTCTGTGACAGCAACAGGGCCCGAGGGAATGGCATGGAGCTGTGTCAGCGGACGGGCGGGTGGGGGTCAGGGACGGGGTCTGTACCAGGGGGCAGTGGGCATGGAACAGGATGCCCAGGGCAGCGGACACAGCCCTGAGCTGCTGAAGCTCAAGAGTCATCTGGGCAGCGCTCTCAGACATATGATCTGATTTTTGGGTGATCCCATGTGGTGCCAGGAGTTGAACTCAGTGATCCTTATGTGTCCCTTCGAACTTGGGATGTTTTATGATTCTGTAATTTACAGCATACTCTTAGGGGGTCCAGGAACACTGTCATGTTTGGTGTCAGCACTGAGTAGGTGAATCACTGTCTCTAGTCTGAAGATTAATATAAGAAGTCTGACTTGATTGGATGGATGAATGACCTAATTTTTATTTCAGGGTTTGGAATTAAAAAAAAAAAAAAAGAGCATTACCTATTTCATTTCTGACTTTTTTCAAGGATGTTATTATATAAAAAAAATTTATTTACTCCAAAATTATGGTAAGCTTTTACAATGTAGAGAAAAAAAAAATGCACTAGGAAAAATTGTGTTTTTTGTGTTTTCTTCATTCCAGAGGACTTGCTGGAGAGTGGTCATATTTGGATTTATAAAATTGTTTGTTTGGAGAATTGATACATCAGCTGTTACATAATAATAAACAGCCAGTTTCTGAGTTATGGCTCTATAGTATCTTATTTCCTAGTATACTGTTACCTAAATGGGAAATAAAAATGGCATTGCTTTTTCCATTCATCATACCTTGCAACATAGTGGCTGACTTGCCATGTGGCAGTCAGGCAAGCCGAACTTGAAGGTTGTTGGCTTCACTGGTGGTGTTCCAGAGATAAATGTGGACTCCTACTGCTCTGATTTTTTCTCTTCTCTCTATTAATGGCTGGGCTGTTGGATGTAGGTTAGGTCATATTTACTTTCTGTTTAATAATAAAAGGCTTGATCATACCTTTGACTTCTAGGCGGAATTCCTCATTAATCTCTTGGGTCATTTCCTCTTCAAAACTGATGACATAATGTAGGTTAGTGTTGCTATTTGATATTTACTCATCATTTTTTTTTAGAAAGAAATGTATGACCTCAGTATACTGTACAATCTTAGCTATTACCAGCTGCATCATAATTCTGAAATGGCACTGTGAGGTGTACTGGTACAGCCTGATTAAGAAGCGTGTGATATTGAATCTTTATTTTATTACTGCTAAAGGCTAATCAAGAATAGGAGCTTCTTGTGTTTAAAAGCATGCCTGTGCATGCATGCATATGTGAAGGGTGACGCATGTTCCTTAGTTGCCACAGAAGATGAAGATGACAGAGGAGTATAATGTGTGCGCAGTGTAGGATATAATGAGCACTGCCTCATTACATCATTTCCTATGATTCCTTGAAGACAGAGGTGGCCAAGGCTCTAAGAATGAGTTGTTTCAGAACTGCACTCTGTTTTGTTCAGAGTTTTTTTTTCATGACAGATCTGATTTTTAATGCTTGTTCCAGTGTTGTAACTTCAGTTACAGTCATAGAATGGCTAGTTTTGGAAAGGACCTTAACAATCGTCTAGTTTGAGCCCCTGTAATTCATAAATGCACTGTTTGTTCCATTTGTGGAAACATGAGCAAAATGAACAGGTAAGTTTAAAGGAAACAGTGAGCACATCCAGTTTGTTGGAGAGTTATTGCTGTTTGTTTTCATGTGGTATTCCAGTTAATTTTGTACAATTCCAGTGAATTTTGCAGATGTGACAAAAATCAAAACCAACGTTGCATCTGCTGCACTTGCTCATCCATAAAAGGTGGCTATTTTTGCTATAAAAACGATTACAATCTGTTTAATGCAGTTTTTCAAATCAAAATTGTTCATGCCTCTCCTTGCTGAAGGGCTCTGCTAGATTTATTACTGTAATTACTGCTGAGGTTCTTGAACATGTTTACTCTCACACCATTTTTGCAAGTAGTTGTCTTGAAATTAGTAGTAATAAAAAAGTATTCCACTCCTCAGGAAAGTTTGGAAATTACAACCCATTTCAAAATATTTCTTAATAAAGATAATTGATAAAGCCCATTCTAATGGGCTTTGATGTACTAATCATTGTCTCACAGACATAATGCTTATGAAGCTTAGATAAATGGCAGCAAAAAGTCACATACTATTGAAATTGAACACCAAGATTAGAGATGTAAACTACTATTAAATCCATGCTGCATGATAGTATGTTAAACAAATGTTTAGTTTAAATTTGCCAGTATTTTAAGCTGAAGTTTTAACTTAGTAGGCCAGTGGAACTTTAATATAATTATTTCATGACATCTAAATTTATTGTATTTAATTTTAGAGTGTATAATCATGACTTGAAAGTATTTAATGGTACCTTTTCGATGTGGTGACATTACCAATGAGAAGTCAATCATGAGAAAAATATAAGTTTGAGTCATTCAGTCAGATTTGATTACTTCTGTTTTTTCTGCACCTTAGTGTGCTCTTAAGTAATGTTTTTGAACATATATATAAACTTTTATTCTTAGTGGCCAGTGCTACATCTGAATGTCTGTGCCTAACATCCCTACTGGCACTTTGACAAGCCAGCAGCCAGCTATTAGGGTACACCTCATGGGCTGTCCTCCAAAGCACAGCAAGACACGTAGTGCAGTGACTATGCCTTGGACTTGAGGCATAAGTTATGGCAGAACGTGTATGGGAGGAATAGTGTCTGGAGCAGGTAAATAAATGAGTAGGCTTGACATGAATCTGTTGCATTCAATTTTGGGATTTACTCTCATTGACATCTTGTGGCAAGTCTTCTCAAGTTCCTAGATCATTGTTACTCCTTTAGAATTGCTTCACTGCAATCCATTTTCTTGAATCGAAACACATGAAGAACCAGCTGAGATCTTGTCACTGTTTGTAATAAATATTGAGGATTTTCGTTGTTGTAAAGCTGTTTTTTTTTCTTTCCCCTACATTAGTTGTTTTCTGTGGTTACGTGTTTTTAAAAGCCATAATGTAGAACGTTACAATGTACAATGATGTAGAATATTAACAATCTCTGAGTGGATGGTTTGTCATTTGTTGATTTTTTTATTTTATTTTTTTTTAAGGATACTTAATTTTAGAAAAATGACTTTATCCTTCATTCATCATTTCACCATGTCAGACATTGTACATGAGTTATTCAATATTTTTGAAGCCTCTAAACAAGGAATTTCGTTTTCAAACAGTAAATGTGTGGAAGATTCTCTCTTCTTCCTGAGTTAGTGGTGAAAACAAGATCGATCTGTGTTTCATGGTTAAACATAACCAGTTGCCACTATGAATAAGGAATTTCAAAACTGAATTTTCTTTTTATCATGACACTGGTAGAGTATGCTGTGTCACAACACCATGCATTCTCAAAATGTGATTACCTCAAACCTGGGAAATGAGTTAGAGCTCTGCATTTATTTTTAGAGCTTGAGTTGAATGTATCACTTCTAAGAGAGGTAATCAGCAGCTGTGCTTCTTCCAGAGTGAAGTTTGTAGTGCTGGTTTCTGAGTTCTAAGAAATGTACTGTTCTATGCCTTTTTTTTTTTTCTTTTTTTAAACTGAAAACAGCCTATACATTTGTTGGTGCAGTATTTTACATTGGCATGCTTTTATGTTTGCATTTAACCTCTTTTTTTTTTTTTAGTTTGCTGAGATTCTGTTTTACTGAGTCATCTATCCCTCTGTAATTAACAGGGATGCTTGAATCTGTATTTGATTATGTGTAATTTTAGGATTCAGCTGTATAAGAGACTAGAGTTTATCCATGACCTACCATGACAACCCTCCTTTGAGAAGAAAATACACACAGTAAACTACTAAGAAAATGCTGGCCAGAACCAGACCTGGAGGACTTCACTGCAGAAGCGGCTGAGGGTGAGAGGGAAGAGCCTCCATCTAGCAGTGCAACCAAAGTCAGTGAATTGTAGAGTGCAGCCCCAAAGATCATCTCATTCTGGGTGAGACAGACCTAGACAACAGTCAGACAAATACAGAAAGCAGCCCTGTGTAAAATAACCTGGCTAAAGATGAGCATACAGCATGATTTTTTGCTGTAGTCTGGTAGAGAGTCCTGCATGTTACAGTGAGAAACTCAACTCAGGACTCAGAGCTGTGTCCATATATCCTCAAGCTCCTATACGTGTCTGTCTACTGAGGTGATAGAAGCATGTTACATGTCCGTGAACCCACAAAGAATCTACACAATTTAATCAAATTTATACAGGAAAAGAGAGAGGAGGTAAGCTCAGATCCTCCTAATACCATTCTGCCTTCAAGCACAAATACATTTTTATCTGGATATCTGAAGAGAGTAAGTAGAACCAATAAGGAAAAGTAATGAACCAAGTTCATTAAAAAGTGTAAATAAATATTTGCAGGAAAGCATTTGCTTTAGGCTTTTGGTTCTGTGCAGTTTGAAAGAATTTTGAAAGATCATGAAAACAGGGTAGCATTTATAGGATACCTGAAAATATGCAGCTATTCAAAAGTATGCTGATTGTATCTCTTTGTGAGTGAATGATTTTTTTTAATGATAATAAAATTTTAAATACTTTATTATGAGCAAATTAATTCTGTAGTTACGACTTGCTGACGTATCTTAGTTTACAATTTACCAAGTAATAGTTTTATGGCTTTAAGAGTATGAAATTATCAACTGCTACTGAAACCTGTCCCTGAATAGAACATAGATATGAGGAATTTATGGTCTTCACATAAATTAGCAATATGAGATAGGAGCCGTACCAGAACAGAACTTGAAATCAATCACCTAAATGTATTATGTTAGATAATAAATGTATTTTAAACATCTGCAAGAAAGAAATATCAAGTAAAAAATATATAATACTTCTGTTCTCTAAAGACAGAAGGTGTTAGAAATCTGGAGGCAAGAGTTTTATTCTGTCAAGTATTAATAAGTCAGTATTCCCATGCATTATGATTTGTTGTTTGTTTGGTTCTTTTGTTTGTTTTTTTTTCCTGTTCAAATTAACTGCAGGCTTCTCTTTATCAATGTTTCTTAGATTTCAAGGTGACAAACGTGAGTGGGAAAAGGAATTTTCAGTTTTTCAAGAAGTTTCCTTTCTGAGTCAGGTTAGAGCAGTTTGCTTTAGAGCAGGACTAAATTAATATCTTTGTGTTCACTTTCATCATCAGTCTATTTAAAGAGCATTTATTTCCACTGGATATGAATCAGTTTGTTCTCCTATATTATCTTTATAGTATATGAGCTGTGTTCAGTATCTGACAATACGGAGTACACAGTGGACGCAAAACTAGATATAAATGTGCCTTCTCCATGTTACATCCAATGGTTCATATAGTCAACAACTGGTTTCTGGAGAATGGTTGAAACTTAAATTAAATCTAAAGGTTTCTAATTATTTAATTATTGTCTTTATATGACAAGGCTTAACTTTTTTTTTTTTTTTAGAACTTAATTTTGAAATCATGGTTTGAGAAAAGCAAACTGAAAAATTTAGAAGACATTCTAAGCTCGTCAAATGCAGAAAAGTTTGCATGGAGCAGAAAATAAGTCACAGAGAAACAGATTTTTTTTAATATAAAATCCAGTAGTTCTCAATGTTCTGTAACATGTTTTAATTCACAATCAGACTCATAAGTAAAGAAGCACGTTAACTCAATAATTATTTTCAGGACATCTTTTGTTGTTGTTGTTTTTTGTTTGGTTGGTTGGTTTGGTCTTTATTTATTTTTTTCTCTCTTGTTTGTTTGCTTTTAAATAATCACTGAAGGAAATACTTTGCATTAGCCAAAAATAAAAATAAAAATAAGCAGTCATGTTTATTACTCTAGCAATTAAATAAAGCAATTACTGTATTTCCAGTGCTCAGTCAGAATTACACTGTTCTTTTGATTCCAATATCCTGAGAGCTCTTGAAACAAAGTGTCTCTTTCCTGTGAAAAGAGAATTCTAGCAGTGCTTTTGTTGATGCATTTTTGGGTATACAGCAATGTGACTGTTGTTAAAGAAGCTGTAAAATGCGAACTGAATTTTGTTGCCTTCTATTGAGGAAAAGCCATTCTCTGCATAGAGCCAAAATCCATTCAGCCAAGGAGGGAAAAGTCATTGCCCTTTCACCCAGCCTGGTGATGTAGATGTTGTGGCCGCAGATATGCAGATATTCTCAGTAGAAAGCAGAAATCCTCCTGACAAGTTCATCACGATGATTCCAGTTGCACAGGGGATCTCGTTTATAAAGCAATACCAGCACACTCGAGCTTTAAGCTGCGGGTGCTGTCCTTGACCTTTGAGTAACAAATACATAGTCTCTTGAGCACTGTTGGCCATGTCCACTCCCCCACTATCACATTCCACTGCACCAGGCAGGACACACTATTATTTATTATTTCTTACTTAGCCACCAACTGCTTTAACAGCATGCAGCTGTGTTATTGTTAGTAGAGGTGGACCCCTGTTTGCATGCCTTTAACTAGGCAAAAGTCTCGTGGCCAGTATGTGATAGGAGTGCTGCTCCAGGAAGCTCCTTGCGTGAGCTCAGCTGACATTTGGTGTCAAGAAATGAGTGATCGGAATTCCCAGGAGGCCAGCTGGTGTTTGCACTGCTGCCTGGGTATTTCCATGGCTTGCAACTGGTCTTCAGCTGCCAGGGAAGTTAGAACGGATATTCCCAAGGCTCTTCAGGGTTGGTTTTGATCAAAAACATCAAGAACGGGTTAGATTAAGTTACATGGCTACCTTCTTCTTAAGAAGTCTGTCTTATTTGTTATATTATGTAAGAGTAATTAGTGGACCATGCTTTAGACGTAGTACTCTTTGCAAGAAAAAAATGAATGTGTTCTTGAGGACTGTCCCCCATGAATGTTATTTAAAACTGTCCATCATTTTACAGCAGAAAGGGAGCAAGTTCTGCTTTCCTCTTGGATTCAAAGATAGGTAAGTGCTGATAGCAGCATGCAAGCTGAGACAAAATGTTCTATGAGAGGGTCATCAGTATTTCAACTCAATTTTCATTTCAGTTTGAACACAGATAGCTATACTGATTAATTCAGTGTTTGATTTAGTGATTTAAAATACAGATCGGTGTATAAATATATATATAAAGAAAAATAAGCACTTCACCCCTTTTTCTTGACTGAATCAGCATTTTACACACTTTCTTCACAAGTAGCTTAGGCCTGTTTAGCATAGTAGATTTGAGGAGATGGTGAATTTTCAAGAGTTGCCCCTCATTTTGGAGAGTGTGTGCCTGGCTGGTGTTTTGCTTCTTGGAGAGGTAAACTCTTCACAGCTCTCACTGGGCTGAACCTTTCTAACTCCTTCCTGGCATCGCTACTCGTTGCTGACAGTCCAGTGTTGTGTACCTCAGGAGATGATTAGAAGATGAATGTGGAATGGGATTAAACTGAGCAACAACAAACTCAGCATTTTTTAACAGACCTAGAATACTGCCTCAGCATTTCTAGCTCTTTTCTTAAAATAATCAAAACCACAATGAGTTTTTACATAAAGAGAAAATAAAGAGAAAGGAGAGGCACATGTTTATGTTTGAAAAGTGTTATGTTTCTCATACCACTTGACTGGATATGGTAATTTTGGAACTCCTGCATTCATCTTTTTTACTTTGTGGAGACTGTTAAGGTTTGTGGCAGAGGCCATTG
This sequence comes from Odontophorus gujanensis, assembly GCA_013399175.1. Lineage (NCBI taxonomy): Eukaryota > Metazoa > Chordata > Aves > Galliformes > Odontophoridae > Odontophorus > Odontophorus gujanensis. The sequence goes on from VXAB01001564.1 coordinate 333,047, forward strand.
AATCTGTCCCTGAGGGCTTAACAGGTTTTCCAATATAATAACAAAAGCTGAAACTTAAATCAGAAGTAATCTGGTTTTACTCTTTCTTAGACAGATGATGCCAATAAATATTTTTGCTGAGATGGCTGCAATATTGGCCTTTATTTTTCTCCTGCAATTTCTCTTCACATGTGACTTGAAAAGTTTGAAATTTACTTAGGAAAGGAAAAAAAAAAAAGTGACTGAGAGATATTGAATGGTAGGAGAGAAGTAATAAAGATAAAAGACTAGTACATTTTGAAAACCTCTGGGAATCACATAAGCATTTCAGTGACTGAAATTCACAGGCAAAGGTTGGCACAAGAAAAAACATTACCCATCATCTCCACCATCAAGCTCACTTTTAAGGGCTCTTCTATTTTGGGAGTTGAATAATCACAAAGGCAAAGTTGACTTGAGCCCCAGGGCTACAATATTCCACACATTTGACAGCTTAAGAAAAATCCACAGGAAATAGGTCTTCTGTGTGTACGTTAAAAGTGCAATAAAAATAGTTGAACGTAGAAAGATAATTTATCATTGTCATTGTTTTGGACATGCTGATTATGAGCCCTTACGGGTATGTTCTCATGAATTTAATTTAATAGCATTTGTGAAATTCAAAATGAAGAGACATCAAGAGAGGTCATATGTGGTAATGGATGCTCAGTGCAAGTCCTGTCCCTCCACCATTGTTGTTTGTTCTCCTTTAGCACTGAAGGTCTTTCAAGAGCATCATGGGATGGTACCCAGAAGCAGCCATTCACAGAAACATATCAAGCAGTCATCCAAGGAGGTAAAAGGGAGGAAGACATTCTGTTGGTTGTTAATGACAAATTTGGAATCTAAGCAATTTTTATTCCTATGATTAGGAATAATACTTAATGGTAAAGGAGGTTAACAATACATAAAAACCTCTAAGGGAAGTTTTCACTTCTATGACTAAATTTCTTTGGTCGCAGTATCTATTACAACTACCAACATCAACTGTCTTACACAGGAAGATTTGTCTGGGTTGAGAACTATATTTCTGCACAAGATTTTGTAATTACTTGTTACTCTTACAGTTTACCCTTGTGAAATGAAAGCACACTAATGATTCTTAGTCTGACTCGTCTGTTATTCTATGTCCTCAAGCTCCTATGAGCTATAAAATATCTATATTCTGTTCTATTGTTTCCACAGAGACTATCTGGTAAATAAGTGACAAACTAGCTATTTGCTTTTTCTTCAGGTATTTTCTTTTTCCTAGGGTCTCAAAAATCTTTTTTTCACCTCTCTGTTTTGTACAAGAAGCAAAAGTTGTCTCCTCTCCTTTAGGAAGCCTGCCTTAGTTGGTTAACATCTTAGAGGAGGAAGAAGCTGAAGAAGATAGAAGCCAGTGGGTCTCCAACCTGCCCCGTGTACCTCCAGACTTTAAAACTCGTATGCAGTCAGAGAGCATGAGCCATATTCAGCCCCTCAGTATGGGCCATATTCCAGCAGATCAGTATCAAAGGTGCTCCTCGCTAACTTAGTAGTGCCAAATTAGATTTCCCATTAACTTTTTCAGCATTTCAATGCACTCCTCATGCTGAAGTTCAAACAAACATCTGTGGCTTGCCAGGAGGTCTAAGTCATCCAAAGGCTAGGAGGAGGGAATGAATTTTCACATCTCTCACCTCCTGGCAAAGCTCTAACCCAAACCACCCAGCATTCAAGAGGTGAGGGAGAGAGCAAAAAATAACCTCAAAAGACATGCGAGAACACTTACTAAGGACATGCAATTCTGGGTTTTCACTTAATGTCCAAAAGCACTTGTACTTTTTATCCGACCACTCATCAATGTAGTGTGTCCAAACTAAAATTTTGTCAGTAAGTACTTGCTTTGCTTTCCATCAACTTGAATAGGCACAACCAAAGCTGGAAAGTGCTAACCAGAAGTTTGAGGAAATGATGCAACACTGGCAAAATATAATCTATTAACAACTCTTTGTTCCATTTTCTTTTATGGGAAAACTGAACTTGTATTAAGAGATATAAATGCTAGCAACAGCACCCTCCCTGCTGTTTTTTGATAATAGCATATTTTCCTTATGGGGAGTCTACAGTTCATCTTAAAAGTAATGATCTGTGATTCTGAAAGTTTATTATTTGTTCTGCATGTTTGGATGTGAGTTTCATAAGTAAATCTAGTAATTGCTAAAGATTTCCAAACATGATTATATCTGTTTTTTAGTCAATTATTACTTTGAGCCATTGTACCTCCTATTTTGGGCTGTTGCTTTTACTTTGAGATGATTTTTGTGGTCCAGCTGTGAAACAGTGCTTTTGGGAAATGTCAGCGTTAGACACAATTCAAAATTGCTGTAGCTCTCAGTCAAAGAACATTATATTTTTGTCTACATGCAAAGAACCCCAGAGGTCTTATTTTCAGATACCAGTGAGCATACTGGTAAGAGAAGTAATTATAATGTGATACAATGAAGTGTTGGTCTACTAGAAGAAAAGAGAAAAAACACGTTTTTTTATTTTAGTTGAAGAAAACAATGATAATGATATAGACAATAGAGACAACTACACACCAGCCCACGTTATTCGGACTAGCAGATATGGACAGACACAAGCAAACCACAGGATGAGGGACATGGAATGGAACTCATCACTCTGAACAGTCTAGAGGTGCAGAGCTAAGTGATGGTTGTACAAAACACATGCAAACAAATGGGAGAATGAACAGTTGAAATCTGAGTACGTGATAACTATTCAGTTTCAAATTTTCTCTGAAACAGACCTTACTGTTTCAGTTTTAGGAAACTACTCCTCCAGTTCACGTAAAAACTGCTATCTTAAAAACATTTAAGAATAATGATATCAAGAGTTTTGATGATAATGATATCAAAAGTACCTATTAGGCACAGAAAATCAGAGGAGAATTGATGTATGGTGATTCATTTTTGGAGCTATCTTTGGAGGTTATGAGAGTTAGCTCCTGCACGCTCTGTTTTCACAAAAACTGAATCTGTCAGTCTTTACTGCCATGATTGATCTACACACTATCCCAAGGATTTGCCATAGTACAACTAAATACTTACCTAACTCTAGGGAGAATTCATTCTTCAGTTAAAATGAAGCAATGCAGTAGCTTCATTTGGACAAAATTTCTAAGAACTATCTGACATTTGAAACAATAGCCAGCATACTTCTTTGCTAAATGCATCCTGAACTTTGGAATTGCGTCTTCCATGACACTAGGATAGAAGAAGCAGCAGAGATTCTTGTGCCCGCTTTTCTTAAACCATGAGTTAAGTTTGCAGAAGGCATAACTGAGGCACTGACACTGATCCAGAGCTGTACAAAACCAGGTAGAAATATCCACTCATGCATGATCAGTATGGGTAACGTCCGTCTGGGCACTTCTCTGTCTCCACCCTTTTTCCACATTGGTATAGTGTTGCCTTCTTGTTCCTGGGCTCATCATGTTCCCAGTACAGCTTAGCTCTTCTCTAAATTTCACCTGACTTCTTGAACAAAAGGATTTTCATAGGCTAGTCAGGCTTAGCTCACAGAACTGTATGTCTGCAGTACTTGTTACTTTCAACACTTTTAATCAATTTCTGATTTCTTGCTCAGATTAATTCACAGGTTATATTGCCTTGTGTAACACTAACTGGCTTATATCTTTATTTTAGATGATTACAGCACCTCAAAAGATAATCCCCCTATGAAGTGTGACCGTCTTTAAAAAAAGATGCTGACCTCCAAGTCTGAGTAAATAGATCATTTATGGGAATAAATGAATTAGTGCTGCAGTCTGGCTTGTCCCAAACTCTACTGTGAGCAGAAAGCTGGATTTAATTGAGAGATCAAGAGTCATAAGGTTAATGACATCACACTGCCAAGCTCTGCTCTGGGTTTCCTATAACATGAAAGACTCAGCTCTGATCCTAACCGGAACATTCAGTTTGGAGCTGGAATGGTATTGCTGCTGTCTGTTCAGAAACCTGAAACCACCTTCAGTGAGCCACCATCTTGCTGCATGATACCATCAGAAGAATATATTCCTGTGCACATGAGATGACTTGGATCACCACCCTCCAGTTTGTTGTAAATGTGTTTGTTTAGGAGAAAGACTCTTAATGAAGCTCTTCCTTTTTCACGTGTGGAGGAAATGAAGAGTCCATCCAAAAAGATTAACAAAGTTGTGGCAAAAAATGACGGGGAAATCTTATGTAACTATGCACTAAGCTGTCAATCAGCTCTATTTGAACTATGTAAAATGTCACATATTACATTGCAAATTAGAAAGTGTTTAGAATCAATAGCTCATGTCTGAAGAATGGAAATAATGAGCCTGCTACTGCTGAAGGTTATATAGGGACTGACTCATTGGTAGATAGCTGTTGTGAATATTTTCTCATTTATGATGTTCTCAGGACAGAATGTCATTATGAAACAGTTAATAAAAATAGAGTTTAAAAGCTTGTTTATATGCTCTTCGTGCCCTTTGTACTGAATGAGGTTAGGTTTCTGATGGAGGTAAAACTGGAAAAAGTATTTGGATAAATGCCTGGGAGAGAGAAGAGTGGAGTGGCAGAAGCAGTCTCTTTTATTGTGGGGTAATACTCCTGATACTATATGTCTACACAAGTTCAACAACAGCAGTTATTTGCTTGTGATGCAACATTTTTTGGAGTTCTCTGGGAAATTTTTCAAGCACCGCTTTCTCCATTAGGATATAAACTTACCTCAAAAAAAAAAAAAATAGGTTTATTGTAAAGAACTCAGCTTCAAAAAACTTCTGACAGAACAACGGCAGTTTTCAAAACTAATACTTTTGGTGCTGTATCAGAAAGAGCCTGCCTTCACCTGCATCCTGAAGCATAGATTGTGTTTAGTGTTGTAAGAATGTTAATTCAGATTTTATGAAGTGCTGTGGTCAAGATTTCTATTGATTTTCAGTTGTTTTATTGAACCTTCTGGCTCTCTCCTTGTTGTTGATAAAATGTTTCTTCGGACCGCTCCGCAATAACCCTTAGAACAAAGCTGAACACCTTTTATAACATTTATAATGAGAATCAGCATCGTAAGAGCTTTATTTTGTTTTGTTTGAACAGAGCTTTCATATTTCAATTTCCTATCAAATACTTCAAATTAGATGCAAATGTTAACTATCAGTACATATCTTAATTGCATTTCATTCCAAAAGGAAACTGGTCCTAAAGTCTTCTGAATATGCAAAGCATTTGTAAAAAGCAAGCACAGTATGTAATGTGATTAAAGGCAATTTTAGTGCTACCTTGACCCAATGTTCTGTTCCATGATCTTTCAGTTAATGTGAGAATCATGGAGAACTGCTGCCACACTTCATTAAAATAATCCTGATGCCATTCAGGAAGCACTCTCCTGTTCCTGTTTCTTATGCATCATAGCAGGACCAGGACTGAAGAAATGCTAACACTAACTGGAGTCTCAAATCCTCCACTCCCCAGCAATCACAGAAAAAATGCCAAGATCATTTACAAGTTTCTTTAATTGAAGGTAACACTTTAGATCAGTCACAAAATGGTTTCCAGCCACAATAAGGAATGGAAGTGATTTTAGAGTCAGTGATGGATGGTCCCCTGTTGGTAATAGATGCAGGGCAGGAACTGATCCTTGTTTCTTTGAGCTTTTTGCAAACCACAGAAAAACAGTAAGACCTTGAGAAGTGTACTAAAATCTGATAGATTCTTCTCAGAGGTCTCCAGAAGGTTAAGAAAGGAATGTCTGCCATTAGATTCTGTCATCTTCCTTCTACCACTGTGACTCTTTGTTTTTTTTCTCCCAAAGCCTATCACATCTGTTAGAATCTATGAGGGGAATAGATGAGGGCTGTGGCTGGATGGAAGGCTGTGAAAGGGCAAAGGATAAACCTTGTCACCTTCCTCCCAAATGACTTCATGTATTACTGTCCCATATACAGCTTCTGCTCACCTAAACTGCTTCACTAAGCAACTCAGAGCAGTCTTCAAAGTTTAAAAAGCACAAGTCATGAAAGCACGATCAGTTGGGTGGAACTGTCTCAGCCAACAGTTAAGGGCAGAACTGGCCAACTAGCAATCATCTAAAGCTGTTAGAAGAGGAAAACTGTTCTGTCTCCTTCTTGGGACATGGCATCAGGGATTGTTTTGCTGCAGGCAGAGGATGACTTCAGCTCCTCTGTTGAGTGTGGAATTGGATCCCTGGGCAGCTGTGGGCATGGTCATGCTGCCTTACGGTACTCGTTGCCGTTGTCAGCAGATGAAGCTTGTGGCTGGAACCAGCTGCTGCTGCTCCTTCTCCATCAGTGGTACATAACAGCTTTGAGAGCACCAGCTGCAGCCATTCTTTCTAGTTCTAATATCTTGAAATCATATTAAGTCTGCAGAATTGAGGACTGTGGCTGCTTGACATCAACAGCAGGGTCAAATGCTCAGCTGGTGTCACCTGTCTGACTGGCTTTGTCAGCTGCAGATTGATCCTTAAGACTCCTCTTTTTAAACTTTTGAAGACCATTTTCCCATTACTTTCTTTTTTTTTTTTTTTTTTTTTTCCCCCCATAGCAAGGGAAAAAGCAAGCTCTGATCTTTCTTTTCAGCCATCAGATTTGATCTTCTTTGTCTAATTTTCACAGAGGGAGGGCATGTGAAGCAAGCAACAGGAACTTCTTTTGAAAGAAGCTTCAAGATGATTAGTGATTAGAGTTGTTCTGATTTCTTTGTACTGGCCTCCACTGAACATAACCAAACAGAGCTTAATAAAGTGTCATAACTGTAGACAGTTGCACAGGAGATATGAACTGCACCCCCTCCAGCACGGTTAATAGCACTTAACTACTAATGTGAAAAGGCTAGAAAAGTTGTTTAATTTATAAAATATGATATGGAACTTCTAAAGTGATGGAGACAAGTAGGCTAAAAACACATTAAATGGCTCAACAAGTACTTAATACTTGATCATGGATTTAGATTTTTCTTTCATATTTAATTCAGCTGGAGGAACTGAGCACTGAGGCTGATGGACATGAATCATCTCTCAGGTGCACAGGTGGTCTCTGATTCTTAAACAAGTCCCATGCTCCCAGCATTGTCTTCTCAGGCAATAATTATAGGTAGAGGCTGAGCTTGTAGGTGTTTTACCACTGCTCTGCAATAATATTCTGCTTTTTGTAGAATCATAATATGGTACAGGTTGGAGGGAACCTTAAAGATCACCTGGTTCCAAACTCCCTGCTGTGGGCTGGACTGCCACCCACCAACTCAGGCTGCCTGGTGCCCCATTCCTGGCCTTGAATGCCTCCAGGGTTGGGACATCCACTGTTTCTCTGGGCAACCTGTGCCAGTTCTTCTCTGCCGTCTGAGTAAAGAATTTCTTACTAACATCTAACCTAAATCTCTTCTCCTTTAGTTCAGAGCTATTCCCTGTTGTCTCATCACTATCAGACCATGCAAAAAATTGGTCCCCCTCCTGCTTATTTTAGAGTATGCTCCTTTTAAGTACTGGAAGGCTGCAATGAGGTCTCCTCAGAGCCTTCTCCTCTCCAAGCTAAACAATCCCAACTCCCTCAGCCTTTCTTCATAGGAGAGGTAATCCAGTCCTCCAATCAACTTTGTGCCCTCCTCTGGACCTGCTCCAACAGCTCCACTTCCTTCCTGTACTGAAGGACTCATACCTGGACACTGTGCTCAGTTTTGATACAACTCAGATAAGAGAGGAAAATCTCATGGTTTGTTTAGTGGTGAAACTTCGCTCTCTGTCAGAAGAACTCACTCCTGCCATACAAGCTGCGGGCAGGCTGGGTCCTCCCCATTTCTGACTGAAGTTGTTTGCTCTGGGAAAAATGCACAGTAATTTTGGAAAGCTCTTATTCAGTTGAAATTCTGTGACTTTCTGGAAATATTTCAGCTAGCAAACTATGCAAGTCCTCCAAGGAGAATTCTGTTTGAAGGGGAATGCTAATAAACTTGGGGCTATATTTGTAAGGAATGAAAAACTGGAAAAGGTCACACTGCAAGCAGTGCCTCTCTGCACAAGCTGTGCTGCCAAGCTGTTCCTCCTGCTGTGCAGTGCCCAGCAGTGGCTTTGCTGGGACGTTACTTGTGAAGTGCTGTGCAGTATCAAGGAGAGCTGCTGGCTGGGGCCAGGGCTCATGCTGGTGGCACTGAGGGCAGTCATACTGCTGGGCAAAGGACACAACTCACCTCCTTACCCTGCATGGATGTCAGGAGACACACGCTGAGTGGGAGCTGGAAGCCCCTCACCATGTTCTCTGCTAATTAATTTTGCTGTCCCACAACTGGCTGCCCGTGGTGCTTCAGCCCTGCAAGTAGATTTGTGTATTTTCAATGCACAACAGACACCAGTGGGCACTTATGAGGATGCCTGCCTGGAACAGCTCTGCAGTTATGCCTCGGTTAGCAGGGAGTAAGGAGGAAGCACACAGTCTTAAGTCTCTTTTCTCTCTTGGAAGCAACCAAAACAGTATTTAGAATGTATCACTAAATGCAGCAAACTAATCAACTGGATGATAAAAGCAACAGCAGCAAGTACCAGCTTCAGCTTTTGGTTTCCTGCATGACTAGAATGATGGGATATTTGATCTTTAAGGTTATTGATGTGTAACTGATTGCCTATTCTGATTTTTCCTTCTCTCTGTAAAACCTCCTAACTAACTTTCTGGAGTAATTTTCCATTCCCATTTATTTTCTTTCCTGGGTGCATAGCACAGTTTAATGTTCTCAGCTGTTGCCAGAGCAACAGGATTTGAAACCTTGCTTGTCATATTTATGAAGAAGTAATTTTTTTTTTAAGTGTTTCTATACATTTGGATCAAAGATGATCACATATTTTTGTAGGTAGTGTTAGTAGCACTACTTTCTGTGGCTACTCAACACTTCCAGTGGCAACCCCCCATTCAGTATGACACTTAGGTGCCTCATTTGGAAAGTCCCAGCAAGTCTGATTCAGCTCTTTCTGAGGAAAGAGAGCAAAAATTGTTTTAGATGTTAAACTTACTCTTGCAGCCATCTGTAGCAACCACTCTGGTGCACCAATGTGAAATTTTCCAGGGATGAATCACACTGGCAATAGAGACTTGGAGTGAGGAGGGACAATGTCCTCTCATGTATTTGGGTTAGCAGATGAAGCTGTCCCTTTCAGTGACGTCTTCCTTCCTGTGGTCAGCAGAAGTGAGTGTGGATGTGAGGACAGCCATCAGTCTCTGTTTGTAGCATGTGAGGAATATCCAATGGAAGGTGGGCTGCATGGACAGCTTGGAATCCTCTCCTTTGTCCACTGATGTCCAGATGAGTACACAGCATCTCTCAGCCTAGTGTGGAAGGCCCTTTCTATGCAGCTTGTTTCTTTCATAGCTTTCTGTAAATGTTGGTAGAGGGAGCAGGGAAGGTTTCTGGATGGCTAGCAGCAGAGCTCATTTCCTTGTTCACATTTGTCTCATTTCCGTATTTAGAGGCTTGATACCTGAGGCAGATTGGGAGAAAATCCTCTGAGTGGTGAAGACAGCCGCAGAGAGAGCTTTGCTGGAGGCAGAAACCACAGAGACCCAGAAGCTGGAATCAAGCAATCCAGGATGTTTGAAAATCCTTACTAAATACCTCTTGCATGCTGTCCTGCCACACACACAACATAACTCTTTGACTGGAGCCCCTTTTCAAGGGAAGAAAAAGCTGCATGGCGGGGCCGCATCATCTTGGCATCCAGGAATACTTGAAAGCAGCAGATACAAAAGAGAAACAGAGGTGTAAGCATGTTGAGGTGCTGCTGAGGTAAGCAGCAGCCTTTGCAGCATCTCGAAGTCTCTTAGAGAATGAGCAACTCCCATGAGCTCTGGGGTATTTTCAGCTTCTGGTTGAGTGCCTACAGTTTTCTGTACTGACTGCATAACCTTGTTCTAACGGCAGCAGGTCGTGTTTCCAATTTGTTATGTTGCTATCTGAAGAGTCTTCAGCTCTAGCATTAAAATAATTGATAGTAATAATATAAATATTATCTTAAACTTCACATAGCCATCTCAGGGAAAGAATCCAAACACAGACCTTTAAATTAAAAGAGCCTGCACTGTTTTTACAAGAACCTTCTTATACTTTATTTATGTTAAATCCATGAGGGTAGTTTTTTCACTTACCACTGTTTGTCACTAAAAGCCATTACGCACTCAGAAATTCATCTTACTAGTGGCATTCCTAAATTGTGTGGGGATTGGATTTTTACTATCTAGTAATGAAAACGTGTTTCTGTAAAACTAAGAATAAAAGTTTTATATATATATATAAAACAGATCATGAGTAACTTATGATTTGTTTCAAGTAGCTGATATAAGCAAACTCTTTTTCTAGTGCGATCTCATAAGTTGTGGTACAGTTTCCCCCAAACCTTGTCTGCAGGATACACATGGAGTCAGACTGACTCACCAACATCCTGAGAATACTAATGAGAAGTGATGTGACACCACTTGCACTCTACTTCTACTTAGTGTTTCAAAAGAGCTACTGAGATATCTCAATATTTGTAACCTCCTCTAACATGAAACATTAATCCAAAATGTCAGCTCAGTACATGTCAGAAAAAACATTTTGTGTTCACATCCTAAAATTTTTGTTAATGAAATGATTTTGTCATTGTTTTCTTTTTCCCCCACATTTTCCTCACAATGTATTTTTAGACCTGTTTGCATACTTACAGTCTGTATGGGAACTGTTGAATCATGGCCTGAACCACTGATTGATCACCTGAGGTGAGCACTGAGTCAGCCACAGGGGCGCAGGTGAAGGCAATCTACCTGTGTGATTGGAAAGGGTGGAGTCTGGCTCCACATCTCCCAGACCCCATTTAAGGGCTGACCACCACCAGGGAAGGATCTCTTGTTGGAGATCCCTCCTGTGTGGACTCACTGGTGAGCCTCAACCATTGTAAAAGGTGAGCCATCCTTTTCTTACCAGTAGTCTGCATACCATCTATATAAAGCCTTATGGAAATATGCCGTTCTCCGTGGTATCTCCTCTGAATTCCATGCTTTCAAATTATCCGCCCTACACAGTCATATGTGTTTTGGGTGATTGAGATACAAGTTAATAGTAATTTTTTTAGTTATTATTTGAAGTGATCATACTGCTGCCTTGCTCTTTTTCTGTGTACAAGAAACAAAATAAAAGGAAAAGAAATAAAAATTCCTTCATGATCAAAAGGATCAATTTCATTTAGAATAAGCATTTTGGGAAATACTGAAATAGATAGTCACTTGACTTTACTTTGCAGTTGCAGGTGGGCAGCATCAGTGCTTTGTGGTACTGAGCTACCAGTAGAACACCTCCCTACTTTAGAACAGAAGTGATCCCTTTTGTTACTTGTTTTGTTTCTGGTTTTGAAAGTCTGCTTACATAGAGCATTCTGTGAATACCTGGACTGCGTGATTTTCCTGAAATTATGAGACTGAGTCTTTTCTGTTTATTCTCCTGTTGTGAGAATTAATTAGCTTCATGGTTTTGTTTTGGAGTGTTCTTTACTTTGTTGCTTATAGAGCTGACACCCATGCAGAGGGCTGACAACTGACATCTAAGGTAAAAGTGCAGTAACTGCTGAGTCTTCCCAGCCAGTCTTGTCAGAGCTTCTTTTTGGAAGGCAGAAATATAAAGATTTTGATATCCAAACAAGTTAGCAGAGGACATATTGCCACACGTTAGGTCCTAAATTACAATTGTGTGTTTTTTCAGCTCTCAAGCAATCTTCAAAAGGTGAAAAATAAAATGATTTCCACCTTAATTGAGAAGTAGGTCACTTTCAGTTAATTGACTCGTATTTACTGTAAGATGTGCAAGCATAAACTGACTACAGAGGTAAAGAGAAAAGTTAAGTGGAACAGCATGAGATTGTCTCTGCTGCCTTTTACCTTCCCAGCACCTCTTTGCTTAAACTGGGACTGGACCTGGTCCTGGATTCAGACTATGTCCACAGGTGATCCACTGATCTACAGCACTCAATTACTCTGCCAAAACACCAGCACAAAGCTACCTGGATCAATCCACCCATCCTACAGAAACAAGAGAAGATGTGGGGGGGGAAGGTCCTTTCAGAAGCCCTTACCCCATGAGCAGACCTGAGTAGAGAAGCAGGGCTGATTTCACCCCTTGCTCAACTGTTTTCTGAAGCCAGCTGAAAGAAGGGGCTTGTTAAGCCTTTTAAGTTTCTACTTTCAGCCACCTGCAAACAGGTGTTGCCTCCCAGACTTGAGCCTGAGAATGCCTCCTATTCTCAAGTACTTGCTGACATCTGCTGGCCTCCTGCTCTCACAGAACTCCGGGTGTCAACAGAAATTTGGATGGTGAGAGCGGTTTAGCCTTGATGTTATTTCACTGCTGTCTTTTGGCTTCTGTATTGTTGAAGCTCTAAAAGAAATTACTAACTTTGAACGAAAATTGCTTGGGCCAAGCCTATGTTGTTTCATGTGAGTTGTGCAAAGTAGAGAATGTCCCACCTCAGCAACTCTGAGCAGCTGTAAGCATGGTCCTTAGGTGCTTCAGAATACCTTTGGGGCATATAGAGAGGGCTAAGCTATGCTGGTGATGATGGAGCAGCGATCTCCACCCCTGTGGACAGGGCTGGTTGCTGCAGGTTAATCCTACAGTCTGTGTACCAACAGCATCAGCAGTGCATAAGTTGGGCAATTTAAACTGATTCATCCCTTTCTTTTGAAATGAAGTTATTACTAGCACTTATAATTTGCCATCCTCAGTGGCAGGTAACTTTTGTTAGATCCACTTGATAATTTTTGACTATACAGAGGCACTCAGTGCAATGCTGGATTCAGGCAGACATTATGCTTGATAAAATTCAGTATTTATTCTCTACCAAGCCTGAGTTGTGCAGGGGCCAAACTCTCTGTTGCTTTGCCTGAAATTCTCTTATTTAGCGTACTAAAATAAATACAGTATGCAAATAACATTTCACTTCTCTAAATGACGGTTCAGCCAGGGTGGAAGGAGATGCAGTCCAAATGTTTCATTGTAGGTTTACGTGTCCTTATGTGCATGTGAACATCCTGTAAACTGAAATGAAACAGGAGCATTTGTGTTCTTCCTTTAACATGGTGGTTTCAAACCTCTGGAATGCAATACAAACCAGTTACAAACTTGTTGGATCCAGAAAAAAAAATGAAGCCAAACATTGCTGCTTCTGACAAACTACCCTGTGCAGTCTAAAATGCTGTTTTTGAAATGCTGTTTTGGGAACAACCTATATTTAGAATCACAGACCTGGTCCTAGTTCAGTTGTATTTGTGTTGCTGCAGCGCTAGTGGTATCAAGATGAAAGAGAAATGCTTTCTGTGAGCTGAAGAACAGATAAACAAGAGGAAAGAAGAGCTGCCATCTTGTGTAGAAAACTGAGACTGCACTGAACAGGGCTAAAATAATATGAAGTTCAAGTATCATATTATCAGAAACTATTTAGTGAAGAGGATTTCCTTTGTAGTAACTAATTTCACACTTTCTTCTTATATATGACATTTTTAATCAATACATGAGTCACTTTGTCCACAAGATGTGTTTTCCTAGCTTTGGCTATGCTGCAAGGTTGTTGAGAAAATGCCAAGGCACCTGTGGCAGCTGTAACACATTCTTTGTCTTTGAACCTGTACTGTCTAACTAGGAGTAGGATGTCTTGCATTTGTAGGCAACTTTAATATAAAAAGTAATGTGCAAAAAACAAAGATATGATCTGCAACATAATACTGATGGCAGAAAGAGACTTCCTCTCAGGTCTCATGGTATGTTCTTTCTAGGGTCTATATGTTCTGTTCCTTTTGTCATGTTAGACTTCAGTGCTAAGCCCAATCAGGCATAGGAGTGTTCTTGCCAATTTTGGAAGCATGTAGTCTTATTTCTTCCACACTTTCTTCCTCCTAGCCATAGGCAGGATTGAATATGGGTGTTGTGGTCACAGATTATGAGCACAGCCAGAGGAACAAGAGTGTAGGCAAACCTTCACCTGCTGCTAGCGCATGTCCCCACCTGCTTCTGCTGTCCAAACACTCAAAGGATATTGCAAGATTTAGTTTGTCAAGTTTCTTTCCCTTAAATGTCTTTGCTAGTCTTCTGCTCGTAAATATGAAGTTCCAGTTCAATAGCATCAGAACAGATGGTACTGGCCTCCAGAGATGAATTTATCTATTTTCTGTAATTAGCAGAGTATATAATCATAGAATCACCAAGGTTCAAAAAGACTTCCAAGATCATCCAGAACAACCATGTAGCTACCACAAGTATTTCTGCACTAAACCATATCCCTTAGAACAACACGAAAAAGTTTCTTGAACACCCAACCACTTCCTTGGGCAGCCCATTCCAGTACCTGGCCACACTTTTGGAGAAGAAATTTTTCCTATTGTTGAACCTGAATCTCCCCTGGAGCAAGTTGAGACCATTCCCTCTAGTCCCATCACTAGTAACACAGGAGAAGAGACTGACAGCTGTCTCACTACAACCACCTTTCAGGTAGTTTGGGTGGTAGAGTCTCCCCTGGACCTCCTCTACTCCAGGCTGAACAATCCTAGCTCCCTCAGCCTCTCCTCATAAGGCTTGTGCTCCAGACTCTTCATCAGCTTCACTATCCCACTCTGGACATGCTTCAGGGCCTCTATGTCTTTCTTGGAGTGTGGGATCCAAAGCTGAACACAGTACTCAAGGTATGACCTCATCAGAGCTGAGTACAGAGGGATGATCACTTCCGTGCTCCCACTGACAACACTATTTCTGATACAAGCCAGGTTGCCTTTGGCCTTCTTGGCACCTGTGCACACTGCTGGCTCATGTTCAGCTGAGCATTGACTGACACCCCTGGGTTGGTTTCATGCTCACAGTCTTCCAGCCACTCTGCCTGAAGTCTGTAGCATTGCCCAGGAGTGTTGTAGCCTTAGCGTAGTAATTGGCACTTGGTCTTGTTAAACTTCATCCCATTGGCCTGAGCTCAGCTATCTGTCCTGTCCAGATCCCTCTGCAGAGCCTTCCTACCCCCCATGCAGATCAGTGCTCTGCCTATCTTGGTGTCATATTCATACGTTCTGAGTTTATAGTCAGTTGCCTTGACGAGGACATCAATAAAGATATTGAAAAGGATAGGGTCCAATATTGACCCCTGGGGGACAACATCTGTGACTGATTGCCAGTTGGATTTAACTTCATTCACCCTCATTCTCTGGACCTGGCCCTCCAGCCAGTTCTTTACCCAGCAAAGAGTGTAGCTGTCCAAGACACAGGCTGCCAGCTTCTCCAGGAGAATACTGTGGGAAACAGTGTAAAAGGCTTATGCTGCCTTCTGCTGAGAAAGTGTATCTGCAAGGTCTGTGAGCATCAGTAAAATGACAGCTCTTGACATTAAATAATAGAAGATACTGGTATAGGAGCTGATGGACATTTAAATATGAAAAGCAGCATTGATAGTGGTTACCTCCATGTACTCTCATCGCTAAGAATACTAAGGGAGAGGTCTTATTTCAGTCACTGGCTAAATTCAAACAAGTTGGACTTCTAAGTCAGCTACCTCTCATGGAGTCTCATTGCTTTCTCTAGTTTGAAGTTTAAGTGCAATATTTATGGTGGTCTTTGACTTTATACAGCTGTCTGTGGCAAGTTAACACTTTCTGAAACGCAACTAAATGAATAGTGTTGACCCTAATTATTGGGTTTGTGGAAAAAATTTCAAATGTCTGCTGTTAAACTGGTGCTGGAAAGGAAACCCCGCTGAGCTAGGGATTTAAGATGTCTCTTGTTCCTTGTTAAAACTGATCTTTCTGAAGGACTTACCCTGAATAATTAGGGACAAACTAGAACTTATTCAGTCATCTCTACATTTCTTGTAAGACTCTTAAGACCAAAGAGAAGCCTCTGCCACTGCTCATCTAGTCTTACTTCCACCAGTGACAGTTCAGCTATTCCATTTTTTCTTTCTAGTAAATGATAAGCAGAAGAGAGAATTAAGCTTCCTACGTCTGCCTTTGTATGCAATTCTCTCAAGACACAACAGCACTTCACAATGAACAATTATCAATCTTTGGAAAACCATACATTCATTAAAGAGAAGTGTGGACATCAGGTACTCCGCCTATGTAAAATATGATCTAATATGATAACTTTTTACAAGTGAACTTCTGTTTTTTGTTTTTTTTTTTTTTTTCTAGACAGACAGTGGTTCATTGAAAATGACCCAGCTTCTTTGTGTCTTACAAAGAGACTCTATGCAACCCCGGCTACATTCTATACTTTCTATTCCTCCTTCATAGCTTCTCTCAGACACAGCTGCCCTGAGCTCTCTGTTCACATCTTATTACTACCTTATGAAATCATATTAATGGTCCCTCTGTTGGAAATAGTTGCCTACAATCTATATTGGAAGTGCATGTTTAGAGTATAATATTTGAGAACACATAATCATTATGTGATTATCTAACGGTGTCTCACTGCATTTCATTCCACACTTTGAAATTAGTTTATACCTAAAAATTCTTGCTAGAATTTATGCACATGAGCATGCACTTGGAATTGCATTCTGTTTCTAGTCCTTTTTCTCACAACTTTATGATGCTAGTGGTAACCTGTTGTTGTATGATATTTTGATCTCCATGATGTTGCTTTCCCACCATGTATCACTGAGACACAAGTTAATAGTTATTTTTTTAATTATTATTTGAAGTGGTCATACTGCTGCATTGCTATCTTTCTGTATACAAGAGTCAAGCCTCTTTTTGTGCCAAAATCCTTTATAAAAACTTCCCCCAGAACCAATCTGTACAGAGCTGCATTTTGGCCCCCTTTCTTCTCCATGCTTGATACTTCACCTTTCAACACTACCCACAGCTGTTTTCAGTCTTTCATACCTCTTTTATTAGTTTCCATCTTTTATCAATTGTCTTTTAATGTCTCAGGTAATACTGTATCACATTCACTGAAGTCCTGGTAGATCAGGTCTTAGCATTTTCTTTGCCAAGAAATTCAGCAAAGAAAGATACATGTTCATTGTGGCACTGTCTGTCCCTGATGAACTCATACTTGTTAACCCCTTAGTTTCTTTTATTATTTATTCCTCAAAATTTTTGGAGATTTGAGATTCTCAATTTGAGAATTCATGCAGACGCAAATGCTTTTGGGGATGATAAAATGAGACCTGCATGTTGCTTCCTTCTTTATTTTAGTATGTATGAAATTTTATCTTCTTTAGATCATCTTTAGATAATAAGATATATTAATATATATATTAAGAAATGTTGTCAGTTTAAGATTCCTTGTTCCAGTTTCTTCAGTATTGTGAGGCTGAAACTCATGCATATATTTCCTAATATCAGAATAGCAGGCACTGTTATCCTTAGCATGGCCAATAAATAAACAAATATTTCAGTCTGGAAATAAAAGTAATGTCTACTCTGGCATTAGGAAACTTCCATTTCTCTGCTCCATGTGGCCTGTTCTTGAAACCATATAGAAGGTCTTGAAATGCAGGCAAACACAAATCTGCTGTATGTGTGCATGTTATCCCAATTTCTCACATACCAATTCTTATACATATGAATCAAGGAACACTCCATTTGTAATCTGAACTCCATACCAGAAACTTCCATGCTTTTAAATGTACAGTTTTTGTAATTAGGCTTAAGCTGTTTAAATTCAGCTCTAGAGCCAGATGTGGCCAGTCTATCTGAGTTAACCAGTTGAGTTCCCTTGCATGTCTGGAAGACAATAAAGGAAACTTGTTTTGTATCACCTAACTCTGTCTTTTTGTGTTGTTCCCAGCATGGATCAGAGAACTTTAGCCAGGAGGAACATCCTGTTTTTATAAACTTTTATAAACTTCATATTGCTGTGATATGTGACAAGTTTTCAAGTGCTCTGTTTTCATATTGTTTCTTATTGAAAAAAGGGAGATGATAAGATAGGAAAACAAAAACAAAAACAAAAAACCTTAAGGCTTGCTGTACTAAAGAATACTATGTGAAAGGGAATACATAAAAATGCAAAATAATTTCAAAATGTGCATGAATTAAATCTACTGTGACAATCACAGTAGAAAACATTATGACATAGAATGTGAAAATACAGAAAGATCTAGAAATTTCATTCGGATTCCTACAGCTTAATAATATCTGGGATTGTAATTTTTGACTGAATCCTTCCAAATAGTGATGACCTTACGATTTCCTCTCTTCCCAACAAACTTAGAATTTCCCTCTTCCCTCACAATTTTTATTCTTCTTTTCCTAGAACTAAGCCCTCAGTGTGCATTAAAACGCACTTGCATAAAGCATGAGATGAGAAAAGAGGCGGGTAGCTCAGCAGCACAGTTCTACTACTGTTAGAAATTTCCCAAGTTCCTGACTTTAAAGGATCGGCATCTCATGTTGTTCTGTTCCATAGAATAAATTATTGTATCCATATTAAATAGTGACTTAGGAATTACATCGCTGGGAAAACTAATTCTTCATATTTCACTTATATGTTTTCCTTATGACTTTGGATTCTGCGTGACTACATAAATACAGTAGAGCTACACTCTTGCAGCGTATCAGGATATTCCTCAGGTAGCATGTTAAAAAACTTATTATAAAAATACCCTTATATTAACAATCAAAAGGTAATGTTTCCTCATGGTGACATTTACAATTGTGCTCTCAAGTGTAATTACAAGATGAAATGTACAGGTTTTTCAACAAATATTAAGGCTACTAAATCATGCAGGCCTTATTTTTCAAGGAGCTCAGTGAGTAGCTTCTTGGCACTTTGAGTCTTCTTTCTCATTTATTCTCTGATATGCTCCAATTCAGTGGAGCAAATTGCTGTGTGATCACGTATTCCAGGGAAGTGTAAGCATGAACTTGACATTTTTGGATAGAGGTAGTGACGTTCAAGCTCTAAGTTGATGATGCGGTAAACTGGGAAGATGGAACTTCCTTGCATATTTCTGCTTGTTTCAATACTGTCTTTATACATAGGTTAGACTGAAGTTGCACAGGGATCTCTGAAATGACTTACTACACTTTCTTCAAAACAATTAGTGCTGCCTTCTCAACTCCCAACATTATTGTGTCATGAGTCAAAATTACTCATCCTACCCCTGGATCATGTTATCAAACTTCGATGAAGCCTGGGATTTCTGTGTCTTTTTTGTCAGTGAATAGATCTTTCCTCTCATGCTATAAAGCTGACTCTTTGTGTGTTTTCATAGTTTTTGAAATGAGAATGCACTGGACCGTGTTTCCCATAGGATTAAAATAGCAGGCAATCCTAATTTATTGCATTCAGTGATTAAACAAATAAATTCCTCTTTATGTATTTAAATTGCCATCCATCAGCACATTGAAGATTGAATCAGTAGAGCCCCTCTAGAAATCTGGAGAAATACCTTTCATTAATTATCACACACGGTGTTACTGTTACCTGTACTCAGCTGGTTGCAAAAGTAATTCTTTGTATTTTCTTAGTTCTAACTCACTTTTTTTTCTATCTTGGTAGCAAATGTAGTCACAGTTTTCTCCAATTTTATGAGGCTAACCAGCAGTGCCACAGATCTCTGTACACACCTCGGACTTTTTTGGAGATAAATGCAACATTGAGAGGAGCATTTATTTCATTGTGTGAGAGAAGCAGGGGACATGCTATATAACAAAGAGAATAAGGAATATTTTCTTTTAAAGTTGAGTCTGCATTGCAGACTGAAACTGGGTGCTGGAGAGACTAGGGTCAATCTGATTATACTCGAGCCACATGTGCATTGGAGAATTATCAATTTCTTACAGACCTGTTAAATGCGATGTATTCTGTGCTCACATCCTTCTAGGTGATCGCAGTATGCATCTTTATTTTTTGCCTGCAGGTATTATCAGGCTTGGTTTCAGAAAATGGATTTAAAATTCTTTTCCTTGGCTACTTTCACTGTGTTTGTTTAAGGCCCTTGCAATTTGCTAGTAGTTAACGTGTCTGTCCCGCTCTGGCCAGCTCCAGTAATTTCCCAACCAGAGACACTGAAGTTCATTCATTTAATATGCTAAGATCTTGAACTATTTGCTAAACTAGACTGACTTCATTATGACATAGCTGGAGCTGGAATATTTTTACTTCTTCCAGTTCATTATTAAATGCTTGCAAAATGCTCAGTGCAAAGCACTTCGCTGCTCTTATGAACTGTTGTATTATTCTTCTTGGCTATAGACTGTTTCATGACACTTTTTCAGAAGTCCCCTACAGTTGTTTGTAGAAGTAGTTTCATATGATAAACTTTTATTGATGGGCGGGTAGTAGAGATATGTTTCAGGAAGCTGAGTAAAAACTTCTGTTTTCATTCAGGAATCACATCTAGAGGTGTCAATGGTTTAAGGGCCAGTTTGGCCCAGTTCCATGACTAATAGGATGGGGGACCCACGGAGTCACACCCTGGGAAAGGGGAAGGTAGAAATCGAGAGTGTAGGGAGATGGGCCTAAAAACAAAACAGCATTAACAATCTGAGGAGGAAAACTAGTTTACTAAATAAGATAACAGAATGCAAAATAACACAATATAGTTGGAATTGAAGCTAAGAAATCAAATAAAATGAAAGAGTGTCCAAAACAGAAGGCCTTATGCTAACGCTGAAGGCGAGATGGCTAGGGAACTTCCACTGCTGAGATGAATAGCAAAAGGGGAAGGCTCCAGGACTTGTGTGCAGTTTTATCTTTCTCTCTGGGTGGAAAATGAGAATACAAAGTCCTCTGGGTTATTCTTCTCTTCTGAGAACCAGATACCCAGAAACTCATCAGTCTAACTCTTCAACTCCTATTGCCTCATGTGATGTTGTGATGAGGAATAATGATCACAAAAACCATAAAACCATGACAAAAGGATAGCAGAATACATCCAGAATGAGGAGAACAGGAATCATCCTGCTTTAATTTCAGGCCTCAATGTCTACTGCTACTGTCAGTGGACTTGACTGTCTAGAAAGTTTTACTGTGCGATGTATGTTTTCCAGGTTTCCTTGTAACCCTAGTTATTTATGATTTTCACTTTGTCTCTGTCTGTGCCTTATTTGATAAGAAAGCATCTCTAGCATAATTTACTCTTTAGTGATAGCATGGTAAGGTTAAAAAGTGTTCTTGAATACTACTCAGGATTGCGGAACAATGAGATTGCTTAAAATGGTCTATGTGGGCCAAAGCTTTGTATACAGGCAGAAAAATTGAAGTGGAATGGTTATTTTGTATTTAAGAACTGCATTTGGGTATTTTTCAATTTTTCCCACAACAAGAAAAGGTAGGATAATATAAGGAACTCAGTTCTGCTCCATGCTCAAAAAATAATAAACAAACATATGATAATTGCAATTTTCGTGGTGAAAAAGTTTGGGACAAAAGGATTGGTCTTTCAAGAGATCTACCATTTCAGACGTCTAGGTTATAAAAAGGAAAAAAGGTGTTGAATAGGACTCTAGACTTGCCAACAGACTTTTATGCCAGAGGTATAAGAGAGTTGGAGTTGGCTGAGCTTCTCTGTGTTATTTGCGGGTTGGCAGATATGGGAGCTTCTGGAAAAGGAAACTTGTGTTTCTTAGGACCTGAGGCCATTGAGATTGTTTACATAGACCAGTAAGTGTATTTTGAAAAAATGGTATGAAATGGTATACTAAAAGTGGAATTTCGAAAGGAACTCCTCCTTACTTCTTTCTTCAAATACATATGAGTTATGATCTTAAAATCTCTAAAGCTGGGTTTTGTTGACATATACTTGTCTATCTGGTTTTTCCAAGTGTTCCCTGAGGGAAGATGCCTCAGCTTTCCAGGCTGAAAACTCATGGCTCTCCTACACTTACACTATGATGAAGGCTACAGTACTTTTGCATTTGAGCTATGTTCATCCAGTAGATCATCCAGGTTACTTTTGCTCCTGTAGGAGCATTTATGCTTTGGAAACACGAGGAGACACTTCAAATAAAGAGCAGTTTACTCTTGATACAACACAAAATGACAAAGTATGTTTTTAAAGCTGAAATTATAAATGAGAACATGAATACCCACTGATTGGAGCTTTTCACTTTTGTGGGCTGTACGCCAGTGTATTGCAGTCATTTCTATTGCTTACTCTGCATCTTTATAGCTAACCAAAGACTTTTATTTCCATGGCTTGGCAGGGCCATATGAACTAGTTCAAAAACACTCAGAAAGCATAAACAAAAGTACTGACATTAAATGCACTAATTTGACATTTTGGCTAAGAACCTATTATCTGACTGTTGCCTTTTTCACTATTCTTGCTTTCATTTTCTTCCAGTTCTACTATTGAGTTAATGTTGTCTAGGCCTATAGTAAACATCCTAACAGGCAAATCATGGCATTCTGATGAATTATTATGGGGAAACTGAAATCTGTCATGGGGGATGTGAACTGGAACTGATTTTAGGTTCCCACTCAATTTCACAAGTATGTAAGGAAAGAAAAGCAAGGGGTGGGGGGGCAGTAAGAGCAGAAAGACTTTAAATAGTATTCCTGACATTTTGAAATAATGATCATTGGCACTAATGCTGAGAAGTTCATAAACCACTGCCTTATGTGGATTAGAAAAGTAAAAAGGCCAGCTCCCTGTTAAGCAGAGTACTTTGTAGTACTATCTAAATTCTGTGGATTAAGATAGGTTTCAATAGGCTTGCATTTCCTGCCCAGCTTATGAGGGCCTTTTATGGCTCTTCCAGCACAAACCCAGATCACCTGAAGGAGAGGGGAACCTCGTATTTCTGCTTGTAACCCAGCTCCAGCACTCACTGCTGAAAAGAGTGCTTTTCTTGGGCTGTTATCTACATATATTCTGGGTCGTGTGAAGTAATGTGGATTACAACATAACTGGAGAGTAATGGCAACACTGACAGGTTAGTCCGAAGCTCGTGGGGGTGCAGAAGAATACAGATATGAACAAATTCTTCCTTTCCGAGGTTTTGGCACAAGTGGCCCAAAGAAGTGGATGTTCCATTCCTGGAAGTGCTCAAGGCCAGGTTAGACTGGGCTCTGAGAAATGTAGTCTAGTGGGAGATGTCCCTGCCTACAGCTAGGGGGTTGGTGCCAGATATCTTTGAAGTCCATTTCAACTCAAATCTATAATTCTAGGTTTCCTTCAGTCATTTTTCCTCTGCTCCAGTCTTTGAAATCTTTCTTTTCTATGCTGCAAAATACTCCTGCTTTCTGTATTTATTTTTTGGAGGGGATTATTTGTTTTTTGTTTTCCAAACAGCTTTCAGTAGCTTTTGAATTAGAAATTACACCTCTTCCATTTCTAAATTATTCTGGCAATTTCAGTGTTCTTGCAGAGTCAGGCTGTCTTCTGTCCAATAAGGCTGACCATGAAGGCACTGGTGGGAGAGCAGTCAGCTGGTGACACTGGAAGTATAGGAAGCCCTGTTACAACAAAGTATTTCCCATGAAGTGTAGGAGAGCTGTACAGGCTTAGGAACCAACCTAACAGAGGAGAGACAGGTGATCTGCCCGTATGGAATTATAAACACTGTCAGGGACTGAGTTCTGAATTTGCCATAATCTCCAAAGAGCTCACTAAGATACTTGGCAGATTGCAGCTGTGATCAGGTGAGTGCCCTGCTGTGTCTTCAAAGGACAGCTCAGGGGCTGGGGCTGTGCTCCCAGGGACTGCAAACTAGCCTTCTGCTGCAGGAGTTTCGGTCAGCCAGTGCTGTCAGCTCAGCCCCAGGTACAACCCTGCCTCTTTCCTGAGCATCTGGTGGTGGGTGGGAAGGAGACAGGGAAGAAAACGCTGCACAGGATAAAGTTTGGTGGTTCACAGCCTTAACAGAAACACTGATTCAGGAAATCCCTTCCTTCTGTCTCCTTGCTTCCCTCCTCAGTCTCTTGATTCCCATTCTGCATCACAGCACACTCTTCCATCAGTTGTTCAACAGCAATTTTTGTAATACAAGCTGTAAACATAACCTCTATATCAGGATATCTCCTTTTTGAAGTTTTCCCATAATCTTTTCCACTGCTGAAAGCACTCTCAGGCTGTTTGCACAAGCTAACTCATTAAAGCAAAACACTCATCTACGTTATTTTCATCCTCAGTTCATCCTCAGGGGTTAGCTCTGTACCTGCCTGAGCTTCCTGCTCCTCTTGTTGTTCCAGCTATTAAAAACATGACTATTTCACTATCAGTCTGGATCATTAAATGTTCAAAAAACAATATATCCTGCTGGCATGATGGAAGTGGAATAGCAGAAATGAGTGTTAGGGGATGTTTTGGAGACTGGAATGATTAATCTGGCTGGAAGAGCCTTTGCATTGGGTACATAGTCTGAGAAGCAAGGCAGTCCCACTTGAAGCTCTCCAGAAATGCAGTTCTTTTTCGGAAAGGCTGTGCAACAGATGATGCCAAAGGAAGGTAGCTGGTGTAACAGAGACATTTCCTCCCTCTGTGAACAATAGGTAACAACAGAGAGAACATCTGACTCCCAGACCTCCTGTAAGACTCATCTTCTGGCAAGTGTCAAAGCATGAAGATGTCAAACCCACAGTTTCCTTCACAAGTTATTTGCTCGCTTGTTCATTCTGTGTTGGGAAAACAAAATACCAGCATCAAGAAATAGAGGATAAATTTTTTTAGTACCATTAGCTTAATGGTACAAGGTTTTCTGTCCATTTTTATAGAGTGAGGTTTTCTGAGTTGGATGTTGACTGAAGCATATATCTTTTGTAATCAATACTGAATGATTAAGTGGATCCTAGGAATTTTTTTCATCTCAATGGAAAAAACTCTGTGTCTGTGTGGACACATAAAGAGGTATGGTTGGAAAGAGATAGGTTGGTGTGAAAGCATAGTTATTTGTAAGTTTCGGACAAGGTGGCTTACCTGACCTGGCATGAAGAACCAAGGCATCTTGCATCTTGGGGTTATTGCTTTCAACCAGTTACAGATTCCCTGTGCTGTGAAAGCAAAGTCATTATGGGTATGAAAATCCAGTTAAGAATGAAAGAATTTATTTCTTCCCTGCTTTTTTGTTCACCTAATGTTAATTGATAACTTAAACCTTCCCAGACACAAACTCCAATAAGGATAAGACCATTTAGCAGGAATTCAAGGGATAAGGACAGATGGGAAAGAGCTCTCCTTTTCCATAGAACAAAAATGTAAAATGCTGTACTGAAAGGAATGGGCTTATATTAAAATAGTACTATATACTTTTCAATCTTCTTATCCATTAAAGGTAAGTGAAACCAGTGAACTTGCCCACCAATCTACAGTAGAACAGTATTGTTCAGCAGGATATTGGGCCACAGTGTAATAGATAACTAAATGAAGAAAATTTCATTTCATATTTTCTGAAGCTGACTTTTGAGGTGCTTCTTTCAACAGTTCAATTTAGGCAATTTTTGTAACAAAATTTTGCTTTTTTTCAAAGAATTTGAACTGATTTCTTTTTCTGAAATCCCTTAAAACACTGAAATTTCTATCTCAGAAGTAGACTTGAATAAATTTGTTGTAGTGAATTTGAAGATTTCTTTAGGACATCTGACCTGAAGCACAAAAAAAAACCCATTTCTTGACGATAATGCTTCTCTGTCATGGTCTGAGTAAGAGCTTGGCATGAGTCAGTTTGTTGACTTGAGTTCAGATACTTAAGGCTGTCATGTATAATGTCTGTCATGTATAATGTCTATCTGGTCATAAATGGACAAGACCTCTTTGCTAGAAAGGGCTTTTTCCTCAAGGGGAAGCAATCAAAGGATTAAGTGCAGTACCTATGGGTTCACATTCTGCAGCTGAAGTCCAGACCAACCTCTTAAATGACAACAATATTTTTCACTCTTCCATGAAAAGCATTTGCAACTACAACATAATGTCCAGAGTAATACATTATAAGAATGTAAGGAATTTCCTTTTCAAATATGCAGTGAGAATTTTTAACAGAATATAGTAAGTCTTAATCAATGCTATCAGGAATTGCTATCAGACATAGGTGAAATTGTGACCTAGGTTTGAAAAATAGCATATTTCCAGAAGTGAGTGGGTATACAACTTAAGCGAAAGATGAGAAATCCATCTATTACCTAACAGTGAATTATGGAATATTGCATTTTCTCACCAGAAATCCATGATAGATTTGGACCAAAGCTGCAATGCATATTTATAGTCTCAGTTATGCTACTGTTAAAGATTGTGGTGGTATTGTGGTGCCTGTGCTGGGAAAAAAATTACTTGACTTGTACTGAAGGTGTCCATGAAAGTAGATAAGAAAAATACTTCTAACATATCTCTCTTTTTTTTTTCTTTTTTTTTTCTAGGAATATTTTAGATTAGGAAATTTTGTATTAATTTTGAAGTTTAAAAAGAAGTCAGCTAGGGTGTAGAAACAATATTTCTGCACTTTTAGGTTTTCTTATATGTGAACACAGAAGTAATTTTCTTCCATTTACCTGTAGAACCTTTGATTTATGAAGAATATACCTTAATTTTTCATGATGAACCTTTGACTGCTTTTTTTTTGTTTTGTTTTGTTTTTGTTACAGCATGGCTTAAAAAAAAGAATGTGCTTTTAAACAACATGGTGTGCTAAAAATGAAACTCCTTGGAAAAGTTGAGGGAATTGGCAAAATCAGGAGTCTACTCCTTAAAACTGAGCAAGGGAAAATACAAACAGTTTGCCATTCCAAAATCAGATCTATCTTGAAAAGATAGATATAGAAGGACTAAAATACTACTCTCATATAAATAATTGATCCTTCTTCACTTTGAATTGGCTTTGATTAATATTCACAGAGTAGAAATATATTTTATTGAGTTTCTGAAGCTGAGAGATATTTCTCACTGGCCATGACCATTATGATGCTCTGATTTTTACATATAACTGTTAATAAAGCCCATGCTGATAAGCTCTTCTGTGTCACTGATAACTGCAAATAATTTTAATTTTATCTTTTTTCTTTGAAAGTTCTAAACGTTTTATAATCTTTATCTGTACAATGCAGACAGATAGACAATGGCTGAAGCTTAATGATGAATCCAGAAACATGTCTTCTAACAGCTTCTCCCTCCCATACTGTGATTTGTCTGCTGTGTTTTCATAATAGAAATTCCTATATGGACAGCTGGAGAAGTAGCAGTAGAAACAACTATGTTCTAATGATAGATGCACCATACCCTAGCTGAGAAAGTGCACCCTGATCATGTTACCCAGGAAGAAGTCCTCAAGGGAAGCATCTGTGTTTGTATAATTAGTGATTATGCCTCAGCATTTAGATATGAAAGCATAATTAAATTGTTACACTACTGAGGATATAACTGGAAGTCTCACTTAACAAACATCCGCACAATGCAAATCTCCTGACCCAAAAGAACAGTTAAACGTACACATCCTTTAGACTTGGTGGCTACTGCTCGAGTCTTGGAAATTGAATGAATGCTCTGTGGTGCAGCTTTCATGGGGAGAAGCAACTGTATCTTTTCTCCTGACACTAGGTTAGTGGATGAGTTCATCTGAGGAGGTTGGGCAATCACCCAAATCAGAGCAGAGAAATAAATACTAGTAGAGCATTCTCATGGGAGGTCCATAGAATTTAAAATTGGCTTCCTCAATTGGTCTCAAAGCTTGGCAGACCCATGTATTTTCTCAGGCATTAAGTGAACATGGCTTGGATTATTTTCTTAAATGTTTTCTTTCTTTTTGGTGAAGCAGAAAATCAGTGAAATGATTAAAAAAAAAAAAGAAGAAAGAAAATGAAAATTTTGTGTCCTGAGTCTGTATTTATCATAGAAGAAAGGACTAGGAAATAGTTCAAAAGATCACTTGCTCCATTTTCCTATTCCAAGGCAGGATTAATGATACATGAAGTAGAGTTCCCACGCTAGGGTATACTGGTGATGCATGTACCCCTTTAAAGAGAATGCAGAAAGTTACAGCATTCTGGGGCAAAACTTCAGCACACAGGAAATACTATTTCCAGGAGATCATTTGGGATAGCCTTGTTGAGGCTGCAAAAGAGGGAGGGAGGCCTGTAACTAATTGAGGGTGTTCAGCTTCAGAGAAAAGTGAGAGCAGCTGAGAGTGCTGGATGCAGCAGGATGCATCCCTGTCGCCTGTTGCTCAGCTGGGCTTTCTGCCTGGGGCAGCTTTCCTGGCTTACTTCCATCAGCCTGTGCTATAGCTACAGTCCGTGGGTTTCTCAGCCACTCTCATTAAATCAGCACAAGTAAAGTAAATGTGTCCATGTTCATTTTCTGGTGCTGTAAATGCTTGGCAAGGAACATCCCTTGTCCTCGTTGTTACACTCTGCCACCTCCCAAACAAGGTGGCTGCTAGCAGGACAAATGTCTATTGGAGTGACTCATGGCCCATGTGCATTCCCAGGCTGTGAATGGGAGTCAGAAAAGCACATTCTCTGCAAGACTGGAAAAGAAACAAATTCTAATAATTTAATGCAAAAGGTAACTGAGTCCCCATGTCTGGGAATATTCTGTGTTGCAACTAAGTTTACTTTGGTACACGTAGACCCAATCCCTGCAAGTGCATCCACTCCCCTCTTGCAGAATTTTTGTTCATGATCACTCTGTGTGAAATTATTTTATCATCTTCCTCTACTTGGGACTTTTTACTTAAGGAGTAGGCTTTTCTCTAGCAGTTTTCTGCATACTCTGATCTATGGCTTCCTCCTACATTCACGACTCTCTCCCAAAACTGGGATGTCCTGTGCTACAGAACAATGCAGAAAAGTAATTACTGTAGATGGTGCTATTCAATGACATTCACTTATCTTTTGGTACCTTGCTGCTGTGGTCTATTCAGGTTATAGTGTCTGCTTTGGAGACCCCTCTCCTATTCCTGTGTTCCATACTCCCCTCAGGAGTATAGTGCACAGATAATGCAGATAAAGTGAAAGATGACAGTTTTTGGGAAATGAGGCTTGCTTTTGCTACTCGAGTGAAGAGGATATGGTGAAAGGTTGCAAAAGGCAGGGAATTTTTTGCAGGAGAATGCTGAGTGAGTTATCCATCTGAGGAAAGGATTTTGGAAGTGATAGAGTAACAGAAAATCTAGTGGTTGGACACTATTCATATTGGTCACAAAGACAACAAGGGAAGCACTTGAGGTGACATACTGAGCTACTCAGCCATACATCAGCTGAGGGTGCTGATGACCAGTTCTTCTGTAGGACTATAACCCTGGTATTTGGGTAGGAGGGACAGGCTGTTTTATCATATTGCACAGGATGATGTTTTGTCCACTTGTTATAGCCTAATATCCCATATCAATACTCAAGAGCAGGCAAAAGAAGACTTTTTGAAAAGGAGATCTCATTTGTAGATGAAAACATTACCTCTCCTCAGAAATATGTCTGTTGGAGGTTCAACTTCTGGAGGTGCTGAGGGAGGAGGTAGATGAGAGATAAAGGTACCATTCGTGCTGGCATGCAAATATTTCTGAGCAGTGCTTGTATAACATTGAGAACTTTCCTGTTTCTCAGATTTCCCTGTCAGTGGTAGGAATCTGGGGATGCACAAGAAGGTGGCAGAGGATACAGCTGCGACAGCTGACCCAAATGGACTGAGGGGATATCCCTTACTTCATGAAGTTGTACTCAGCAATAAAAGCTGGGGGAAAGAAAAAGGAGGGTCTGTGTGATTGGTGCAACGTTATTTCTCTCCCTAAGAAACCAATACACAAGATGAAGCCTTGCTTTCCTGGAAATGGCTGAACGTCTGCCTGCTGGTTGGAAGTAGAGAATGAATGAATGTCATTTTGCTTTTCTTGTATGTGCAGCTTTTGATTTATCTACTTAACTGCCTTCATCTCAACCCATAAATTCTCTCACTTTTACTTTTCTGATGCTCTCCTTCATCACAAAGAGAGAAAGTGACGGAGTGGACAGGTGGTGCTCATCTTCCAGTTCTCGATAACTCACGATGAGAAGTCAGGGAGCCTGTTCAGAAAGACATAATATGCTATTCTGGTACCTTAATATGACAATAAAGTGGGATATATAAATTTATAACCTTAGCCTTTGATAGATACTATTTGCAGTGTTCTGTGAAAAAAAACAAACAAACAAGGTAATCAGACATAACTAATCCTAGGACTCAGAAAACTTCAGATTAACAACTTCTGGAATGAGATTATCATCATCACATTGATTCCATAGTGCATTTCACCTCTGTTGCAGTAGAGGACAGAGCTACACCAAGGGCTCTTGTTGCTCAAAAGTATGTTTATCCTGGGAAGCAAAGCTAACAGAAGCAGAATTGACTTTGGCTAGCATTTGACCAACCCTACAATGATGTCCTTCAGCTTGACATAGACTTCCTTTCACTTGTCCTTTCCATAGTTGCATATTGTTATTTGACAGAACATTTTGGCAACCTGATCTCTCAGCTAGTTTAACATCATGGTGTTCAGAAGACAAGTGACCCTCTGAGAAGTGCAGTTTTTGTGCTATTAGGGGACACTGTAATTGCTGGCTGCTGAAATGTTAACACTGAAATGTAATATATAATAATTCCCCATCCTGACTTTCTGAACCACAACATATTGCATCATGATTTATGATGTGCTCAAGGTATTAAATTTTTTACAGGCATAAAAGAAATTCTCTCCTAAAACTCATAATGGAAAATGTAGAGAAAAAAAAATCTACCTTTAAAATTATTATATTTGCATATTAAGGTAGAGCATCTACTAGCTTGTGAGTAGTTCTGACACTGTCACCAATTACCAAGAAACCCAGCTGTTCAGAAACTGCATTGTAGTTCTCATACTGGCTGTCTTCCTGCTTTGCTTCTATTATGTATTTCTGTAGGACAACTAGAGTTGTCACTTTCTAATCTCTTAGCCAAATAAATAATGAATATGACTTCATTTGCCAATTGAGATCTTTACATCTACGCTATTTTTCAGTAAGTTCAGAAAAACTGTGTGCTGGCTGGAAACCTTGAGACTGAGAAATAACTTTATTATGTTTATGGTTGTAACCTAAGGGTTTAACACGGATAAATACTTTTAACATAGAAATTGCTGTTATATTAAATACTGACCACACTTTAGTGGTGTTATTATAATTTGCCTTGTACAAGTTGTTAGGGAAGAAAGAATTGCATGCATAGGTTGAATTTCATTATAAAAACAACTTTTGGAAGTTTGGTGTGAGACTGTGAATTATATTTTTTAGAACCAAGGAACTCATCACTAAACCCACTTATCACTCTGAACACAAGGAAAATTTCTTTGATCTTTTTGTCTGTAAAATAGATTTCTTGAATTTCAGCAACTACTGTTAGGAAAACAAATTGAAAGCCTAAGTAATCCAGAGAGCAATGTAAGTAATTATGAGAAGAAAGTGAACAAATAACTAAGTTATGGTTGGAAACCTCTATGATGAGAGTTGCATTGAATACAAGAACAACTTTGGCTTCTGAAAAAAATGGTCTAAAATTCTTCTGGGAAAAGTGCTAAATACAGAGCCTTTTTCTAGTTGACTAGAGTCATTAACTACACACTGAAATTTAACTTGTATTTCTTAGCATTCTTTTCCAGGTCTAGTTTAGGTTCAAATGGGAATATATCATCTCGTTTTTAACAGGGCTCATAAAAATTGTAATAGTTTAACAACATTCCATTGCAGAAATCTAATAGAGTGCCCCAGAGTCTTTTCAGGCTTCTTCCCCAAACGTCTTCTTCCGTCCTCCACTCCTTTGGCCACTTTTTAGTGGAGTTCAGTCTCTGTAATAATAGGACATAATGAAACAATCTCTGCATTAGCCAGAAATTTAAAAAATATCTCCACAGAAAGTAGACTTCTGTATCCCACAATGGGCTTCCGTCTTAAAACCCAGATCCTTCAGACTGATATGGGAAAACTATGTCCCCTGTATGGATCCACTTGAATGCATAGGACATTTGAAGAAAAAGAATTAAATGAATGGAAAATGTTATCTAAGATGGAAAATGTGTTCTGGCAATTAGTGCTGTGTAAGCACTAGGAACATCATTATGAACATTTGTTGAAAGCACACAGACCTTGCTTATGCTAGTTATTTGGGACCCATGTGACTAATTTTCTGCTGCAATCTGGGTGTGAGGTGCCAGAAGAGAGAATAAGATAGATCTACTAGTACTTACAAATACAGCATTGGTTTTTATAATGGTTATTATTCTTTAGGATGCCAGCAAGTATCTAGAGATGTTTAAACAGTCATGCTGTTACATCACACCATTATATGAAAAATATTTAATGCTCTGAGATCAAATGATTGCCATAATTGTATCTATTTTAATGGTAATAAGCAGTTAGTGGTAATTGCATATGAGCCATGTGGAAGCAATGATTTATTGTATTTATTTTTGGAGTGAGGATAAGATTTTTTGAGATTGACTGAGGAAGACAAAAAAAGAAGATAATCTAGGTGTGACTGAGAGGCTCTTGACTTACCTACCAGTTCATCTCCATTAACTTTCTGTGGCAGGAATCAGCCTGCAGATGTCTCCCAACACATGTTGTGCTATGTCCAGTAGTTCAATGCTGTTGAAAGCAGCTATCACATTTATAAATTACCAACAGCTCAAGTGAAAGAGACAAAGAGATGAAAAGCTGCCCAGGAATGGCCATTCTGTGGGAAGACAGTGAAGGTAATGACAGAGTGAAGAGCATCTCAGACCAAGAGAAACATGAGCTAAGCAAGAGCTGATAAGAGAAACAGGAATAAGAATTATACAGAAGGCTGAAGACATCAGAATAAGGGAGCCAAGAAATGACACACTTCATTGTGGCTGTTAGATATAGAAATGATAGATTTTCCTTTGGCTTAGTGAACCAGAATTGACCTTAGCACTGTAATACATGATGAAAAGAATGCTGCACTTCCACAAAATGACAAGTTTGTGAGTACATAGTTTCTCTGATAAAACAAAAAGGCTAGTGGGAGAAAATATATCTTGGCCCTTAATCATCCTAATAAGATGATGTATATTGGTGACCTTTACCTGTGTTTTGCTAATATAATTCAGTTCTGATCAGTGTTGGCACCAGTGGTAAACTGCCTGCATATCTTATGGCAGAGCTGGTTGAACCCTGAATATGATTCAGAAGCACAAGTGGAATCCTGAATAGTTGTTTGTTTTGTCTATTTTGCAACCTATTCTATTCTAATAAACAGTCTGGTGTGTTTTCATGTAAAAATTTGATAAATGATTTCTAATTGAATCAGTATGCATATTCATATGCAAACAAGCACATTTGTCAAAGGGAGAGTATTAACTGGTCATAATATACTATGTGTTTTGTTATTCATCATTTATCATTATTCTTCTGCTTTCAAGTCTATCCACTAAGGATTTGTAAGAATACAGAATAAGCTTTCTCTTCAGTAAGCTAACGAAGGGTAATGGTATAGAGTGACCTTGAGATAAAAAGTTCTAATTCTATACACAACTTAGTACTTCAAAGCATTTATGTGCTACCCTACTGCTCTTCAATCACAGATCACAACACAGTAAATAAAAAGTGAGCTGCAGCATTCACTTTACAGGTGTGGAGTATAGTACCACGAGTGGAGCAAGCCTGATACATCGTGATAGATTCAGGTCTACCCATGTCACTGCTGACAGATACCTAAACAACCCTTAAAGCCTCCAGTAGTAGGCTTTCCCTTGCCCCTCTCTAGGCAAATTACGCTGGTATTTCCCTATTGTTAGCTTGAGAAAAATATTGAGTAATTTCTTTGATCTTTTTTTCCTCATTGTATTTTCTTGTCTATTGTGGCCCAAGCTGATGACAAAACTCAATCACATCATTGCTTTTCTTCTAATGATCACAGAATTGTACAGTGCTAGGTCAATGAGTCCAACCCCCTACTAACGCAGGTACCCTACAGTAGTTTACACAGGAAAGTGCCCAGGTGAGTTTTGATGAAGATCAATATACTGGAAGCCTGGGATGTTTCATTCCTTCTTCCATTCTCCTCTTCCTTAGGCTGAGCAATCTTATTTCTTTCAGCTTTCCCTCATTGAAAATTTCTGCAAGATTCTGTCACTTTTCTATGAAATCTCTCCTGCTGTTCTGCATTTTTCTGGAGGGAACAACATGATATTATCTTGTCACGTTCAGCCTACCCATAACATCCAGAGATGCTTATTCAGAACTGTTAGATATTTTTCTTTTGTTTTCCTCATTACTGCTGCCTACATTGAAATATTTTGATGATAAATCATAATTACCTATACTTGATATTCCATTTTTCATGCTTCTTCAATATATACTGACAGAAGTTTTCACTTACCTGATCTCTGCTGAATCAATGTAACCTTTCTCTGTAGAAGTGGAAAATAGCTTAAAAGGTACAAAATATGTGTAGGCATTAAGATATCTTTATTTTAGTAGTATTTTTGACATTATTAGTGAGGAATCCTTTCTGTTACTCAACAGTTACTCATTTGTTATGAATCAGACTTACTTTCCCAAAGTCACACATAAAGCAATTTGCTGTAATTAACATGGTGCATGAACTGAGCTCACATTCATAAACTAACAGTGAAACATAATTAAATCTTGAAATAACTGAAGTACTCACTCAAAAGTCATTTAAATGTTGTATACTTAAATATTTCTAGAACTGAATTTTCATAAAGTAACCACAGTTTTTCTTTTTCCTTTGGGCATGTGTATGTAGATGTGAAAGGCACTGCTTCCATTGCTTAAAATATTAAAAAATGTTTCTATAAAATTAAGCTCTTGTAATTTATAGAAAAAGATATTAAAATCCACGGAAAGGAATGTGCGTCATTGCTATACTGCATGCCAATGAATTGCTATACAGGTTCTTCTGTAAGCTTTTTCTCATTTTGTAAATAAGCTAAGATGAATAAAAATCTTCAGCCGTATTGCTTCTGACCTGTAAGAGGAAGTGTAAATGAGCCCTTGTAGATTGAACCCCACTCTGAAGGAATGTAAAAAATTGCATCTGAGCCTTCAAGAAACAAGTTACACACAGGGGATTTACCCTGAAAGAGCTGTTGAAATGTAAGGTGCTAAGACTTTTGTAACAAGGTAACCACATACGTGGAGCCTTCAGCATGATGGATGGTGTTTTTGGTGGGCTTTTTTGGTGCTTTTCTCCTTTCTTTGCGGTGGTGATGTATTGCATGTTGCTTTGTTTTCTGAGACTAACCTGTCACTGGGTTGTAGGAGGCAGGAAAAAAGACAGCTTGAACTGCTGACTGCTTCAGTGAGTCTGAGGGTGAAAGGGATATCTCATATTTCATCTGCCCTCCAAAAATCTACTTGGGAGATTGAGGAAAGCAAAAATCCAGTTTGGCTGAGCAGTCCAGTCTGATTTGTTAGAGAAAATTAGAAATATGTGCTAACATTTATTTCTGGATTGCTACCCTGTCAAACTTTTTTCTCCAGGCCGGAGCAGGTGTGTGAGAGTTGTATTTGATAAGGATTGATTCTACACAGTTAATCCACCAAGCAAGTCAGCTTAGTTGGCTGAGCTGCAGTAAGAAAAGCTGGGAAATTGCTGAATGTTGTGCACCTGTCTGGTGCCCTTTAGCAACTCGCTCTTAGAATGGCATAGTCAAGGATATGTCCATAAATTAAACAAATCCACTTTACCTGTTACCACTATGGAGTTTACACATTTTCTTCTGCTAAACAGGTGGAATTCACTCTTCAATCAGTCAGCTACTTGCTGCTTCTACTCGCTCTTGTATTTCTCAGAGTGGGGAATTTGATCTCAGTGCTGGAATTTTTCTCTCCAGTTGCATCAGGATGCAAAAGGTCATTTCTTTCTCTGACTCCACCATAAATAGAAACCACTGCAGTCTTAGTGTACTGAGATGAGACAGGAAGGAGAGCTGGGGAAGAAAGCTATTACCATGTCTATATCACTTTCCTTCCTCTGACTTAGTCTCAGCACAGTGCTGTTCTCTGATCTTTTTTCTTCCCAATTCAATGAATGTATACTGACCTGGTTATAATGATATCAGAATTAATTCTCTGGTTATACAACAGATATCTAAGAAAACCACATATTAACTCAAAATATCAGTATTTTTTTCCATTGGAAATTGCTTCTAGAGGGAACATCATCTACTTCATTCAGAAAATGAAACTCTAGAATATGGTGGGTCCAAAATACCATCCTTTAAGTCACATAATTAAAACACATGTAAAGTTTATACGGAAACAAACTCTATATTAATTTGGTAGAGTAAATGAACCTGATGAATCAAAGGTGTTAATCTCACCATGTCTTTGTACAACGATTTTAAGTAGCTCAGTAATTTGAGTTCAGGCATTGAGTTGTGTTTTCTATGGTAAGTAGACTGCGATATTAAAGCCAAACAATGGAAATGTACTGATTAAAGTGTAAAGAAAGAAAAATATAAAAACAGTACAAAGGATGACTTTTTGAAAGAGAATGGTTAAGATACCAACTGACCATGCAAAGCAAAATTATTAGGGAGTGTCTTTAGTCTTTTTATCAGAGAAGTTTGAGGGCTCTTTAACCATTTTAGTTGAGAAGAATAAGCTGTCCTGCTGGTGAATTTTGCTTTAATTACTCTGAAACCAATGGCTGTTTTTAGTTTCTTACTTTCTTTGATTGAAAAAGCAGAAGTGAGAAGGGAGGAGAGGATAGGCAGTAGCAGGTGAGGTAATTGGGGTTAATCCTGAACCTTTGAGGCAGGGCAGCTCTTTGGACATGGTGGTTTGCCAGAGCTGGTAGGCCAATGAAATACACTGGCTTTATAAGTCTGACTGAGCTCTGCACCTGAGGTTGTAACCTGGTGTGTCCAGGTATGCTCTCTCTGCCTCTCCTGGGGTGGGCTTCTGGGGCTGTACCATGTGGGGAGTGTAGAATCATGGGAGGAAAAAACAGAGGAAAAGAAAAAGGTAGAAGGGCTGAAAAAGACAGCACCATTGTGATGGCAGGTAGAAGAGATGAGGTTGTGGTGTGATCCTCAGTGCCTCCCAAGGAGAACTGCTCTGTAGCACTGTGATCTCACACGTGGTGATGTGTTTGGGAATGCTGTCCTTGCCACACCAGGGACAGAACTCTGTTCCTTGGCCCACAGGATGATGTTGATGCATGGGACTGTCAGCATTTCTTGGGGGAAATGTTAGCTCTGCCTTTGTGACTTCACCTGTATCTTCCTTTTCTAAGCTCAGAAAAGCATGTTGCAGGGTAGATTAGACTCCCTACAGGATTTTGATCTAGGAATCATTTTTGAATAAGCTGTTAGTTTTGTTGCATTTGAACTGGTTCTTCTGTCAGACTACTTAAGCTTCTTCCTCTCACAGGAGTCTATGCCAATGAGAGCAACTGTGCACGATGTTTGTAGGACTTATTTAGGAGTCCTATACTGAGAGGGTAGCCTTGGATAATTCCCATATGCATACACGCAGTGGAGGATTGAGGACTTAGAAGAGTATTTATTTATCACCTTGTGTGGGTTTTGCCCTTTAAGGTTGCCAGATAACATTGTGTCCTTGAAGAGCAAGAGGAAGCAGTTCTCATTTAATTCCTGGTTATCTTGTCTCACTCAGTGGATTTTAAGGGAGGTGAATTTTGTTCTGTCTCCTGAGTTCACCTGCCCTGGTTGCTAACACAATGGAATCATCCAAGACTCAGAGGAGTAATACGCATCAATTTCTCGAGAGCCTTCTTAGCAACAACCAATACTCTATTAGGAGGTAAAAGTGGGTGATTTGCTAATTGTGATTAAAAGTACAATATTTGTCAATGGTTACTACAAAGAGCAAAAGAATAAAAGATAAAAAGAAAAAAAAATAGGGAGACAGACAGATACACAAACACAGCAAAATGGTTCACCACTCCTCAATCCAGTGGTGTCTTGGTGACAGGTGCTGAACCTCAGTAGTGGCAGGTCATCCCAGGTTGTGATGGTCAGCTGACAACTAACAATGGCAGTATGAATTCTTACTTATAGTCCAAAGTGGTCAATCCTTCTCTTTTGGAGTGACAGCTTCTGGCCTTGGGATTTCGGCAGGAACTTCTTTGTTCCCATCTTCCAGGTCTTGCAAATTTAAATCAGCAGATAAAAGGAAGCAGGAGATGTCAGTTTCTACCTCGCCTTCACAGATATCATCACCCAGTTTCCTATATCAAGCTGGAATTGTTTGCACACAAGACAGTCTTCAGCCAACAGACACTCCTGAGCTCACATGCTGAAGGTAAACATCTCCAAAGAAATGCTTACAGATATAAAACTGTCCACAGAACGATGTTGATTGCCTCATGTTGATTTGAGATGTTCCTTACTGGTCTCAAGATACCTGTTCTAGTTGATTTGTTACCAGGATCTCCTTTGTTCGGAATAAAGGACAAGAAAAAATGGCATGGTTATCATCTGCCAAGAAGAAAATGGTGTGATTATCATGTACCTGTGTACTTTAGTTTACTTTTGTAGAGAACTGGGGATATGGACTGGCAGGAATTTGGGCTGGGGTATGGTGTGCATTCATCCTGCATCATCACCATAGCCAGAATATTTTTGTGAGTCCTCTTAATTGCATGGAAACAGCACTGATATCACCAGCAAGAGAAGACCTTGGCAGCATCTGCAGGGAAATCAGCTGCCTGTGGAATGCAAAAATGGCAGAGCAAAGCATCACATGTCCTCACAGGAGCACTGTGTGGGGCACACCTCTCTCACTAATACTACAGCAAATGCCCTCTCCTGCCTGAGTACCTTTCTTTTGACCAGACAGAATTTTTCCTATGAGATTGTGTTATGTCCCACTGCACCCTTTCTACCAACAGTAGGGCTTATAAGACCTTCAAAGCAGCCTTGCTTCAACTCAACATTTAAACAAGATCTTAGCTGGTATATATGCAATATACATTGATTTAAAACTTCATCATTTATAAAATCTGAGATTTTATTGTGTTATATGAAATATCTACAAAAATATGAGAGAGAAACTGAAAGAATAAAAAGCTACAACTTGTGATTACACAAAATCTCTTTTGTCCCCATTTTTCACAGTGATGATATGATTGAAGGTTTTAGCAATTAATTAAAATGGCATTGTTCATGTTAAAGAAATTATACAACTTCATTGGCCACTTACAGTAAACATAGCACTACAGATTCTGAGGGGAAGCTGAAATGTAAACAGTGTGGTTTTACATAAACACTCAGCAAGAGTCTTGATCTTTTTTCATAATGTCTCTATACCAACACTTGATTGAGAACCTAAATTAAATTGTTTGAAGACTGGATTTAAATTTTTTTTTGTACAGATAAGCAGTGTACTGCAAAGTAAGCACTCATATGACATTTGCAACCTTAGGAATATACCATTTTAATAATTACTTCTGATACCATTTGTTTATCCTTGGCACAAGGGAGAAGGTGGTCTGAAGCTCACTCTCACTGAAATGTTTTATTTCTTCTCGTCTGTGTTGCTATAAGTTTCATGTACCTGTAGATTCCTGTGGCTGCTTGCTTTATACAATCATATTATAACCTCAAGGCAATAATTCTTCAACAACATGCAAAGGAGCGCCCTGTCTGTCCCAGCCAACCCTTTTGCATTCCCAGTGCTTTGTTGCCAGTATTTAGAACAAAGCCTGAGATGAGGTATCCAGGTTATTACTTATTAAGTATATCTCCATTTAATTATGCCTTAATGTTATTCTGACTGAAAAGATATCTGTATATGCCTCATGTCTGGAGGAGTACAGCACTCTAGTAATGTAAATGACTGTCACTATTATATCTGGAAGAAGTAGTATCTCATCATGTTGTGTCTTTTGTCTCTGTCCTCCCACTGAGCTCTCCTAAAATGTCTTTTTATGACAAGTATTGCAAAACAGAAGCCAGTGTGAAACATGCTTATAAGAAGAGTAACTGTGAAACTGAAAGTTAGGACCAGAGAACAAAAGGTTAGTTTTCCTGTAGGGAAGATAACAGCTTGAATCTCTCTCCCTCTTCTCTTTCCACATTAGAAGAGGGTGCACTAAAGAGGTTAGGTCAGCACACACATGTTTTAAATTAGTAGTTTCTAAACAAGGAAGTGACAATTATTTGTTATGATTATTTGTCAAATAATCACATCTGTACTTAATTACCACATATGCACTAGTGTTTGCATTTCTCAGTAGGCTGATTTCAATGAGAATAGTTCTAGATAGTAAATTGTGGGATCCCATTTTATCGGGCACAGAAAATTACCACAGTATTCATTGTATTAAAAGTTATAAACAAAAGTGCCATATAGCCCTAATTAATCTCATTCCTTACCTCTCATGTTTACATAATACAGCAATGAGTCTGACATCAGTTCTGTCATGAGGGCTTCCCTCATTCTCAAAGTCTTTTTGATCAGGTAAATATTAGTGTTATTATTTTAGTTCCAAAGAGTGTTCTCTCTTTATATCCGGATCATGCAACTATTTTCTATATTCTAGTTTTTTTATGCTTTTTTTTCTTCTATTGTTACATGGAGTCCATTTCTTTGCCAACAAAAGTTTTCTCTAATCATTTACTATCCAGTGTCAGCAGAAGTCTTAACAGCTTAAGTGTCACAAGCTCATTTTTGAATACCAAAAATCTTTTAATACTCATTTCAATTAAAATAGATTTTTTTTTGCATTGTTCACCTTCTCTGCTAGAAACTCTTATCTCAATTTCCATCCGAAAGTATGTCTGGGGAAAGTGAAATTTTAAGTATGCATTTATATGAGTGTTTGTTTGCCCCAGAGGTGTTTGTGCTGTCATTTCTTTAAGTGTTTGAGTTTAGGAGTCACTTGGGGTCCAGGAAAACCTAACAGACACTTTAATTATTGCAGGGCTTTGGAATGAATCCTTGGAGTATGTGCAGTATTGTCTTCCCTGGTCTGAAAGAATGCTTCCACAGCTGCGCTGGGGGTTTTAACACTCCATTATGTCATTCCTCCGTGTGTTAGAGAGGGCTGGAAGGAGATATGTATCGCAGTCCTGTTTGTGGTCATAAGGCGTGTCTGTGACAGATGCAAATGGGGGAACTTGGTGGGAGTCCCTGGCTGGAAGAATGCCTCCATGTTTCAGACTTCTCTTGGTGCGTCATCTTTCCATGGGGATCGTGCTTTGGCAATGTCACACTGCCTTCCACAGTGGGACATCTGAGGCCTTGCTGGCCAGCCACATCCATGTAATTTTGGTCTCTTTAATGTCTTTAAATGAACTCCTTCAAGGGACAACTTTTTGACCTTTTTTGCTCAGACCCCCACTGGAAGGTTCTAGCCCTAGGCTGCAAGATGCAGTCAAGTGGGCAATAGTGTGATACAACAGCTATAAAAAACAAATAAACAAAGTTGCTACAATGCATTGCATCTGTGGAATTAGTAACCAACCACTGAAAGCTGTGATATACATCATCTATTATGAAATAACCTTACATTCATCACATATTCTACACTCTTTTCCAGATAAACTGATGCACAAGGGGACGATCCCACAAGATCTTCTGTACTGATCTTACTCCAGTGATTAGAGGAAGTGAATTACCCTTGATCCTTGATCCATCTAGAGTTAAGATCCTCTTGTTTAAGTCTTTCCTTGTCTTCTCGGTTATCATATTTCTGTCTTTAAATGGTACTGTCCTAGCTTTGTTAAATTTTGAATATTTCTAGCCTGTCAATTTCTACCTTGCTCTTTGATAAAGTGGATTCAAGCCAATTGAACCTAAGGAGAATATAAAATCCTTCTTTACAATCTTCTGAGCAGATGCTCTCATGAGGAGGTCACTGCTTCTAGGTAAACATCTCTCTTTACGTTCCTCTGTGTGCTATTACATCATCTGAGTGAGTGAGCTTTGCACTGGACTCAGTTTGCTCAAGGGAGCTAGAACTTTCAGTGTACTTCAGTGGGAATTTAGATGAAACTCAACCATCTTTCACCAGCAGTTAGACACGGTCCCCAGTGCAAAGCACTTCACGATCCTATTTAAGATACTCTATGTTATGGCCTCAAAAGTTGTTACTTCATAATTTTAGGTCCTTGAGAACAGATGATCTGAATCATGAAACTTATATGTCTGAATTCACTCTCAGTTTGAGCTGTGACAAAATTTATGTGGTCTGAATTCATTCACAGCTCAGCAGAAATAAGATCTCCTTTTCCAGAGGGAACAAATTGATACATAGGACAGAAATAGTGTTATGCCGACAGCAGAAGGGAAGGGTGAAATTTGTCTTGTAGTTCTAATCAGATTTCATGAGAAGCCTTGCATGACAAAACTATTAAAAACCACAAGCCATCAGGGGACAGGGAGAGACATACTGTCTACTTCTTTCATTTCACTGAGTACTCAGGATGAGCATTTCAACAGTTAGCACAGAATATGGTCATTTAGGTGGCAGATCAATATTACACGTGGAGACACAGGTACACACTGAGTATAATACCCATGTGCGTTATCATGGTGGAATTGAACTTGAGTAGATACTTGCGCTGTCTTGCTAGCTATGCTATAACTTCAAAACTTCTGGAAATGATACATGACTATTATTTTATTTTATTTTTTTTAGGGGGAGGGGGTTCAGTTTTCAGTTTTTATGGGAAATTCTAAGACTTCCCATATTGTCAGTTACCATTAACAAAATTAAAATCTTTTAGATACTTGAATTATAAAGATTGTAAGTATTGAGGCAAAAGACCTCATATAAATATGTAATGTCTTAAGGGACTTTAATTTCACAAACCTGAAATTAATTATATAAGTTAAATCATCCAAAAGAAATTTTAAATAGAAAACTATGATTCATAACTGAAAATACAAAAGAAAACTCTAACGAAGTCCTCAAAAACCACAACAGGGAAGAAATAGACTAAGTTGGTCTTAAAAAAATAACATATGTATAATGACCTGGTACAGAGATGAATTTTGGTTATCTAAGTTGAATATGAAAGCTGTATTTATAAGTGAAGAGTCAGGATATGGAGAAAATTGTTCCTTTTTTTTTTTTTTTTTTTTTTAAAAAAATATATTTGGGGGGAAAAAAAAAACAAAACCTTGAAAANATATACTTGGAGTGAAAAATAAAGCATACTCTTGAAACAAAGAAGCAAAGAAAAAAATTGGGACGAGAAGGGAAATGAAGGGAAGGGAAATATTTTTTCCAGTGAAGTAAAGTACAATTTAAAGCATTTTTCATACAGTATGTCAGAAACAAGAAAAAGTAAAATACTGAACTGAAAAACAACGCAGAGAATTTTTAAGTGTTAGTTCCATTTTCATTTGTTTTGTCTTTAGCATAAAGGAATGGGACTGTAGCATGTAATGACATGTATGTATTTTATTTTCCGCTAGAATCCTAGCAGTTTGTCATTAGGTAATTAATGAATTTAAGGTACTTTTAAAATTAGTAATTCAAATGCATTCTGTCCAATAAATTTAAAAGATATAAGCTACATATATTTAAAATATATACATGTATTTATTTTCTGGAAACCAAGGGACACTGAGCAAACTCAGGGGTAGATGCTGGAGCCTTTCCTCTTCGGTATCTTTATTGATGACCTGGACAAGGGCATTGAGTGCACCCTCAGTACATCTGCAGGTGACAACAAGTTGGCTGGAAGCATCAATCTTCCAGGGGATAGTGAGGCCCTACAGAGGGATCTGGACAGGCTGGATCGGTGGACTGAAGTCAATGGGATGAGGTTCAGTAAGAACAAGTGTCAGA
Organism: Odontophorus gujanensis; assembly: GCA_013399175.1. Classification (NCBI taxonomy): domain Eukaryota; kingdom Metazoa; phylum Chordata; class Aves; order Galliformes; family Odontophoridae; genus Odontophorus; species Odontophorus gujanensis. The sequence continues at coordinate 376,769 of VXAB01001564.1, forward strand.
TCCTGCACTTTGGCCACAGCAACCCCAGGCAATGCTACAGGCTTGAGGCAGAGTGGCTGGAAGACTGTGTAGAGGAAACATACCAGGGGATATTGATCAAAGCTTGACTGAACATGAGCCAGTAGTGTGCCCAGGGGGCCAAAAAGGCCAATGGCATCCTGGCTTATATCAGAAATTGTGTTGCCAGCAGCAGCAGGGAAATAATTGTCCCTCTGTACTCAGCACTGGTGAGGCAACACCTCAAGAACTGTGTTCAGTTTTGGGACCCACACTGCAAGAAATATATCAAAGCCCTGGGGTGTGTCCAGAGAAGGGCAATGAAGCTGGTGAGCGGTCTGGAGAACTCGCCCTACAAGGAACTACTGAGGGAGCTGGGATTGTTCAGTCTGGAGAAGAGGAGGCTCAGGGGAGCCCTTATTACTGTCTATAACTACCTGAAAAGAGGTTGTAGTGAGCTGGGGGTTGACCTCTTCACCCTTGTAATTAGTGATAGGACTAGAGGAAATGGCTTCAAGTTGCACCAGGGAAAATTCAGACTGGATACTAGGAAATACTTCATCTCTGAAAGAGTGGCCAAGTACTGGAATGGGTTACCCAGGGTGGTGGTGGAGTCACTGACATGGAAGTATTTAAAGAACATTTAGACATTGTGTTGAGGGGCATGGTTTAGAGGGAACTTGGCAACAGGTGGAGAGTTGGACTGGATGCTCTTGTAGGTCTCTACCAATGTTGGTGATTCTATGGTTCTATGAACTGAGCTCCTTTCAAGCTAAAATTGGGATATGGAAAAATTTGAATAATCCATAGATCTGTCATAGTAACTTTGATGAATTATTGTATGATAGTCAATTATTAAAGAATTAAAGGTGGTAGTTATAGATTAAAAGAAAAATTGATAGTCAAGATTAGCTTGCAAAAAATGGTTCTATTCATATTAACACAGTATGATTACTTCAGTAAATAGAATATTAATGATACCATATATTTAAAATTCTATTAAATATTTTTCTCTATTGTCATTTCATTTGGGAAAGGTGTTGAAAGTATTATATCCTACATGAATTAAACCCTGCTTAAGTGTGTGTTAGGATTTATTAAATAAATCAGGACAAGTATAACTTTTGTTAAAATGCATTTTGTTGTAATGGTTCTTAGTCCCAGGTTTTTGAGAGCTTTCATAAATTAATTACAATAAGCATGAAACCATTACTGATTTTAGTCACATATTACTCCAGGTGTAGGTGACAAATAAAGCAGATGACTGGTATGAACTGGACTAACCTATATTATGCATTTCTATTTCACGGACAAAGGAAAAATGCTTACTAAGACGAACATAATATTTCATGCTTCTGCACTCTTCATAAATGTTCAGATCTGTGAAACACAATATAAGATAGTGAAATATTGCATGAGGCTCCAAAAACAATTCAGAGAGCGATTAATTGTTAGCAAGAGTATGACTTATAGTGTGAGATGAAAGCTGTCAGTTTATTTATCAGGAGAAAATGTTGTGGCGATGGACTGTTGTTTTTAAGTATTGTATATGAGGAGCTTTTCTTTCACAAATGGATGCCTGAAGTATAACAGGAAAAGATTCTGTTATAAGATTACCGATTTCTATCCTCTGGATAAAAAGTAGGGAAATTCATTCTAAGATAAAATATTGATACTTATGAGTGACATGAAAATAGTGTGAATCACATTTATTTATTTGTAAGAGAAATGTGATATTGTCATTTGATACACAAAAGTAATGTCATAGTTAGATATGAAAACAGAACAGTTAAATAAAAATTTCATTTCTCATGAATATGTCCCTCTGGACATCTGAAAAAATACTTTTATGTCAGCAAGTTTCATAAAATAGCATGACCAAGATTAACTAGTAGATCATTCTTCATAATCATGGTAGCTTTTGTACTTTCCTTTGCATCTATGACGTGATGAAACCAAGGCCTTGGTCAGTCTAAGCAAATCAGAAAGGAACTCATCCTCCAAGAGTAAAATACTTTCTGAAAGAAAGTTGTTGATACTAATATAACAATGGGACACTTCGATGGTAATACACAACTCTAGACTGAACACATCTCTTAATTACATGCTAGCACTCCTGTTAAAATACATGCTTGTGTGATTTGAACTTTACTTCTCTAAGAGAAAAGCTTGCTGTATTTTATCTACACAATAATTTTAATGACAAATACAAGATAACTCCTGAAAATTGAAATTGTATGTTGTGCAGACTTGCTTAATTCATGTTTATGCAACTGCACCCAGCAACTGTTGTATGAGCATGATTACTCCAATGACACTGTTTCTGATGTGTCCTGGCTTTTCCTGTGTGTGCTGTATATTTGTTCTGATGACACAAGGGGCATCAGATTTAGTTTGTGAAAGACCTCTTGAGTGTTTTAAAACTTTCACGTTGGTAGAGTGGTTGTCATTGCAAAATGGTTCCTAATATATCACTCCCTCCCTATACTTCCAACAGAAAATAACTTCATGTATTTTTTGGCAGATGTTGATTTCTTAATTGTTCCCAATGGCACTTCATTCATGTAATGCAATTTTAAGGACTAAAATCTGCCCTTAGATGAACTTATTTTCTGTGGTTTTGATCCTGCCTTCTAACACTAGGAGACTTTCAATGTGGAATGTTAGTCTGTAACAGACCAGTAAAAAGGGATATGTACTGTTTTGGAGCAAGTGGACACTAGTTGCTGGCCTAGTGAACTACTAGAAAGTGAAATGCCTTTACAGGCACTGGTGTAAGCGTTCTCCAAAGCATCCTTCTCATGATTTTTACAGATGTAGGACAGGTTCCTGACGTTCTTCTTAGAAAAACATTGGCACAAGCATGTCTAAGGTAGATGCTTTCTGTTGTGTCAGCATCATCCCTGGTTCTAGTTAGATGTGGAAGGCCACTTCCTGCTGATGACCCTGGGAAAGTATCGCCCTGTCACCCCAAACTGGGTACCCTCAGTTCTCATATCCCAGGAGGTGGCTCCCAGGCCACCTGCCTGTGCCACCTTTTCAAGAAGGGGGACAATCCGGGAAAGCAGCCATCAGAACACTGCAGAGGTACAGGACCCTAGAACAGCAGCCTGTTCAGTTAGAGGGAAGAAGTACATAGAAAATATAAGAAAATAAAATACCTCTACCTCTCCTAGAATTGAATTTTCCAGATTTCTTCTCACTTCCATCCAATTTACTCTTTTCACAGTTTGAAAAAAAAGTAAGCGTACAAGCAAGCAAAAAAGACCCCTCCAGGAAATCTCAATTATACAGCAGCTTTAATTATGCCTCCAGTTATTCCTAAGGAGTGTATATTCATAATGAGCTACATCAGTATATTCTGCATTATTTTTACAGTTTCTCCTTGAATCTGACAGCATTCTGAGAGAGATTCTTCTGAAGACTGAGAATGATGGCATGGGTTGGAAATTTCCCTTGGGAAAGTTTTCATGTGAACTGAAAAATCTATATAAGTGTGCAAGTGTTCTGAATTAGTTTCAACATAGGCATATGCATGAGTAACCATGATTACTGTATTTACTTCTTTCTCTCTCTTTTTTTTTTTTTCCTTTGGATTTTAGGCTCTAACATACTTTTATTTTTTTTTTGCTAACAGAATTTTGTAAACACTTCCAAGTTTGAATCTTTAAGATTACTTCTCTTCCCAAATAAACCACCACTAATGCCAACAGAATTTATGGATGACTGGATGCTATAAAAGTTGGAATTTATCATTTTTATGATAATACTGACAACTTAATTTTAAGAATTGAGAAATAATACTTCAGTTTCTCTATTTTTTATCTACCTGTTTAGACATTGACAGATTTGGTTGCTGCTGGCTGTATCTTTTTCTGCGTAAATATTTGAATAATACAAAAATTTATTCTGTGTTCCAATGTAAAGTGCTGCCTGGTTATTATCTGGGTAATTGTCATTGCAAGTTTACAGCATTCTCTGAATTCTTAAAGGTGATTACATGTAGAGAGCATTTGTGTGGCATGTTCTGCTTTAGGGTAGATCCAGCCCTTGCTTCTCTCATTTCCATCTTCCAATATATCAAGTCTTTGTATTGAACATATGTGTTACAATTGCTGTTTCAAATTTCCTTAACAGAGATCTTTGTATAGCAGCAGGCTTCAGTCAAACCAGAATACTGGCATAACTTCCATGAACTAATGCAAACACTTCTGACAGCATCATGGCTCCGCCAGCAATTTTGCTGCAGGAGTCTCCTCACAAGTTAGGCCCCAACCTGCTCGTGATAGCTCATCATACGCTGGGCTCTGCTTTCCCCTGTGCCCTGTTCTGGAGGTGGCAGGGCTGAGAATGATAATGTGATGCCAACCACTCAGCATTTTGCTTTCTGTGATGCCATTCTATAAATCATTGTCTTTAGATATTAACTCTGAGTTTAACGTCAAAGAAACAAGGCAACTCCCTCACAAGGACACCCTCCTGGGTACCATGTTAAGGTACATATAAGACAAAGAGGTGATCTGAGACAGCCAGCACGGCTTCACTAAGGGTAGATCTTACCCAACCAATCTGGTGGCCTTCAATGATGGAGTGATGACATTGGTGGACAGGGGAAGGATGATGGATGTAATCTATCTGGACTTCTGCAAAGCCTTTGACATGGTCCCTCACCATATCCTTCTCTCTAAATTAGAGAGTTACGGATTTGAAGGATGGACCGTTCGATGGATTAAAAACTGGTTGTCCAGTTGCAGAGAAAGGGTTGTGATCAACAGTCCTATGTCTGGGTGGAGACCTATCAAAAGAAGTGCATCCCAAGGGTCAGTCTTGGCACCTGTGGTCTTCAACATCTTCATCAATGACGTGGACAATGGAATCAAGTGCATCCTCAGCAAGTTTGCAGATGACACCAAGCTGAGTGGTGCAGTTGATACACTGGAGGGAAGGGAAGCCATCCAGAGGGCTCTGGACAGTTTGGAGAAGTGGGCCCATGTGAACTTAATGAGGTTCAACAATGCCAAGTGCAAGGTGTTGCACTTGGGACGGGACAATCCCAGTTATTTATACAGACTGGGGGAAGAACTCCTGAAGAGCAACCCTGCAGAGAAAGACTTGGGGGTCCTGGTGGACAAGAAGCTGGACATGAGTCAGCAGTGCACGCTTGAAGTTTGGATGGCCAACTGTATCCTGGGATGCATTAAATAAGGGGTGCCCAGCAGGGAGAGGGAGGTGATTGTCCCTCTCTACTCAGCTCTTGTGAGGCCCCATCTGGAGTACTGCATCCAGGCCTGGGGCCCCCAGTGCAAGAAGGATGTGGAGCTCTTGGAATGGGTCCAGAGGAAGGCCACTAAAATGATCAGAGGGCTGGAGCACCTCTCTTATGAGGAAAGGTTGAGGAAACTGGGCTTGTTTAGCTTGGAGAAGAGAAGGCTGTGGGGGACCTCATTGTGGCTTTCCAATACTTGAAGGGAACGTATAAACAGGAGAGGGAACAACTGTTTACACGGGCTGATAGTGATAGGACAAGGAGAAATGGTTTTAAACTAAGACAGGGGAGATTTAAGTTAGTTATTAGGAGGAAGTGTTTCACTCAGAGGGTGGTGTTGCACTGGAACAGGTTGCCCACAGAAGTTGTGGATGCCCCATCCCTGGAGGCATTCAAGGCAAGGCTGGATGTGGCTCTGGGCAGCCTGCTCTAGTGGTTGGTGACTGTCCACAGGGGGGTTGAAACTACATGATCTTTGAGGTCCTTTTCAACCCAGGCCATTCTACGATTCTATTTTACGATTGTATGAAAATAGAGTTGAGAAAAGGATATTTGGCTGTTACAGTGCTGCTACTAACCTTAGCACTGAATACATTGCTTCAGACTTCTTGTCTTCAGTTCATTAGCCAGAACTCTTCCGACATGCGCATGGTTTTGCTATATTTCTACCTCACAGCCCTTGTTTCTTTTAGCATGACTTTGTTGCTATGTATAAAATCAAATGGAGTCTTGTTTTACAATCCCAGTGTTGTCTGTGGAATCTAAGCAGCGCAAGAGTTACATTAGCAATGTTATTCTTCTCTATAGTCACTGTCACACTCAGTTAAGTTCCAGTTTTATTTTCTACCATAAAACAGCATTCTTGGTCACAGTAATTCCATTACCACAATGATCTGAGAACCAGTAAAATATATTAATGAATTAATAAAGTTGTATGTGGCTTACTTTACAGTCCCCAGAGGACGCTTTTCCAGAGGTGGTATGACTTCAGGCTGTATCCATAAGCATCCAGCTCTGGGGTTAACCACAGCTCAGTGGGCTGCCTGAGAGTGGTTTACTTTGGTTGGGCATTGACTCAGGCTGTCGGGGAGGAAGCTGGGAGTCTCAGAGCAGCAGCAAGACAGAAAAGACTCTGTTAAAATGGTTGTGGGAAGGAATGGCAGGCTAGAGTTTGCAGGTAAGAAGAGCTCTATCAAAAAGAGGGAATTTAGGATAAAGAAGTTCCCCAGTCCCCAGTAAAATACACTATCCAAATGCTATAAAACACGTGGATTGAAAACACATTCTCGTGGTTATCTTTCTGTCCCTCTAGTGACAGATGAATGCTGCTCTTTTTGAGAGTCCAGCAATTTTTTATGCCTCTATGAGATTTTCACCACCCTGATCACAAAAAGGTATGTATTCTGAACCCTCTTAGCTGCCTTTTAGCTCTTGGGTGCTCTGGCACCTAGAATCTCCTGTTGATTGCAGCAGAAAGGGGAGAGTGAGAATGTCTTGGCCAAGGTACCGGTTGAAATTAATGGTGGTGTAGAGACTGATGTAGCAGAAAAAATCATTTTTATAGCTAGTCTTCACCAAGGAGAATCAAAATAAGTTGGTACAATGAAATGAAAGGAGGGTACTTTAAGAAGTGACAGGTTTTAAATGACTTATGTGAACTGGTATATAGCTGAGTCTGAAAGACCCATTTAAGTCTAAAGTTAGTTGGCCTTCCTATGGGATCAGCAATGACTAAGGCACAGACAAAAACAAAAAAAGAAACAAAGAACTGATGCTCCTACTTTCATATATCTACATACACATATGCATGTAATTTAAAAATGTATTTGAAAAGATGTATTAAAGGATACAGTTTCAATGAGACAAACTCATAGACAAGGCCTTAATGTGGTATTCATTGTACAAGCAGAAGGCAGTAAATCAGTTCCTGCTTAAAAAGCATTATGTCTCTGTATAAAAGTGTTGCACAGAGAGCCTGAGAGAAGACAACACAGAATTAGTGTGGTACAGGCAATCATTACAGCATACTTTCAGTCCTCTTGTTTAAGTCTCCTGTAAGAGGGAATTGTGGAAAATGTGAAAACGCTTGCTTTGTCTGGTGTGCTGATCTAGTAGTTCCATTTTGCTTTTTTTGGAGACCAGAATTTCCAGTACTGCTTTGTTCCACTTTATGTTGGTACCTTCTCCTTGCTTATGCAACGAATCTGAATGGACTTCATCCTCTTGTTTGTATGTGATCAAAACAGCATTTTTTACATGACAGCTGTAGAAAAGTTCATACAAACTAATCAAGCCTTCTATTATCAATTCAACAAAAGAAAACTAAATCAAATGTTCATATCCAGGTTTTGGTGGGGCATGGTTTTGGTGTGTTTTGACAAGAGAATCAGGATCATAGAGTCATAGAATCATAGAATGGCTTGGGTTGGAAGGGACACCATGGATCATCATGTTCCAAAACCAGGTCCAGATCAGAGGAATCCGGACAGGCTGGATTGCTTGCTGAGGTCATTGGCATGATTAGGAAGAAATTCTTTACTGTAAGGGTGCTAAGACACTGGAACGGGTTGCCCAGAGAGGGTGTGGATGCTCCCTCCCTGGAGGCATTCAAGGCCAAGCTGGCTGGGGCTTTGAGAAATCTAGTATATTGGGAGGTGTCCTTGCCTATAGCAGAGGACTTGGAACTAAATGCTCTTAAATGTTCATTCCAGCACAAACCATTCTACCATTCTATGGTGAGACCAAGTGCTGGGTCCTGCAGCACTATATGCTTGGGGCGGAGTGGATGGAAGACTGTGCAGAGGAAAAAGACCTGGAGGTCTTGGTTGAACCTCAGCTTGTTCAGTTGCGTAGTGAACTGACAAAGAACACCGCAGAAAAGCTGCAGAGTGATGAATGCAAAAACTGTGTTCACAGATTAACAGCATACTCCAAACCTTGCTATGGATATCCTTTGAAGTTTTGTTTAACTCAGTGATCAGATCCTCCCTGTTTCTCAGTTGTCTGCCAATGAAATAATCCAATCAATTTGTTCTTTTGGTCTGTAGAATTTTCAAGAGGTAAAGTTATCTTATGTGGTTGAATGTCATTTAGAACAAGAGATGCTTTAGACAACACAGTGGTATTATGTCCTACTTTTAATTCCTCAAGCATCAATAAAAATAAATAAATCCCCAAAAACATATATTTCAGAATCTAAAAAACCTAGAATCAATGTTTTTGTATGTATACATATGATGATAATATTTTTAATCACAAAGCTATGCATGTCAGTGTCGGAAAAAGAAATTGTGTTAAAGAGCTGTTTGTGGTCTCATCAGTCACAAAAATAGAAATGTATATAACTAGTTGGATAAATGAAGCACTTTTATAGACATAGATCTGAAGCACACAGAGAGGATCCAAAGGCTTCAAAAGAATATTTCTGTAGCATGTAGATGGATAAATTGGAAAGTACTTCCAGAAGTTGATTCACCAGCTTAATCATGAACATTAAGGTATTGCCTGTTTATTGACTACAGAAGAAAATTGGCAGATAACCTTTGATTATATACCTAGCTTTAAGATGCCTCAAGTTGTTTGAGATAAACCTTACAACAGACTAAGGTTACAACGTGAACTGATAGAACAATGTGAATATATGTTTTACGGAAACTGATCTATGCTCTCAGCTCCTATATTTTCTGTGCCAAGAATTCTTTTTAATTTGATCTGTGGAGTTTTCAGCACCTTGTAGACATTATATTGATGAATGAATAATAGAAAAACAATGCTTCTTTTCCTGGTGAGTTTTTATTAGCATGAAATTGTAATATTTCGTGGTAAGTAAATTATTCTTTCTGCTGTATAATCAGACAGCACTGAAACCTCACAACAAGAACCAGTGTGAATTGCATGCATCAGAACTTCATTCAAAAACAAGTTATGACTAAGAAGGTTTGGGGGTTTTTATTTATTTATTTTTTGTTTGTTTTGAAAGATTTTTCCTTTCTATAGTTCTACAGTGTATGAATAAATTTAGCCAGTGGAGGAATTCTTAACAGATGGTTGCCATTTCAGCATCAGATGGCAGTAAGCCCTGAAACCAAGCAATTACAGAGTTCTTTGATGCAGAACCAGCTGAACAGATTTTAATAATTTCTTCCAAATTGGATACACCTGGCCCCCCAGAAAGTGATGCAAGCTGGATGATGGAGGTGTGGAATAGAAATATATTCTTGATGTCACCAGCAAGTATATGGTGGCAAAATGATAGGAATCAGCAGGAAAACAATTTAAAAATTGTATTTCGTTGCTGTTATTTTCTACTATTATGTAATGAAACACTGCAAATGAATAAACAAAATGAATTTAAAAGTACTCTGAGGCAAGATTGTATTGTTTTGGTTTTCTGTTAGACTATATGGTTTACCTCTCTTCAAAGAATGCTGTATAGGATATGGATATTTAACCGTACCAGCTTTTATTGTTCACCTTTATAATGCTCATGGGCCTAACATGAAAAATATAGGGAAGTACATGTAAAATGTTACTTTGTCTTACACTTATTCTATTTTTTTGATGTAACTCCTGCCTTTGGAAGATTTAAAATACTCTCTTGACTGCAATATGTACCTGAGAAGGCATTAGGCCAAAACCACTACTATAGCACTTTAGCAGCAGTTATACTGCCCGGAGAGGAGGGGAGATGGGCAGACTAAGTTACTTGTGAGATTTAACTTCATCTGTATCACCAGAAAATTCTTTCATTCTTTTCTCCCTCATTCAGTTCTGTCTCTTCTATGACAAAATTCATGCCTGTCTTGTGCTCAGCAATGCATTGTTACAGTCTGGTCCTTGTCTCTGATATGAAGCTAGCAGCTCTGGTCTAACGTTCTAACAGTGCTTGATAAAACTGAGAAGTTACAAAGGAATTTTAAAGTATGGTTGCTGGACTTCACAAGACATGAGTTCACCTCCAATCCTGTGGTCCAGTTTCACTTAAAGCTTCTCAATTTCTTTGCATAATGCACTAAGTAAAGTAATTTTGTCTGTATTTGTAGAATAGTAGGTGTTTTCTGTAATGTGAAACGTGTCTGCAGGAATGCAAAAGTGAGTGTACAAAATACTAATTGTTCCAAGTGGATCTGGTGAATTATTTTGTTTGAGTTCATAAAAGTAAATGTGACCACTGAATGTGTCTTTTGTGAACTTAGTAGTTCTCAAAATGCTAGAGAAAGCATTGCTTTACAGACAATGTATCCTTCTCTATACCAGCACTACAATAGCATTGCTGAAGACCTTACACTTTCTGGAAGGGATTAAGAGGTACAAAAAAGTTAAACTCTATTTTCTCACATGATGGTACTTTGAAATGTACTGAAGTAGGGTGAGTATAAATGAGGGGAAGAAGAATCCTGATTCTCCTTATGGAGGGCAGCCTCTTAATCCAAAATGAACACTGTTAAAACATGTATCCCAAGGCAAACTCTACACAGGGAGTATGTCCAAGATAAAGAGTTTTCTAAAAGTTGGCTACTTTTATGTGTTCAGAATCACATTTCAGGCTCACAAAAATCTAAATCAAAAGAGCTCCCTGTGCATAAAAGGCACAAACTTAGTACAGACATCACACATTCTTCTGGATTTCCTTGTCCAAATTATATTTGACTGATTTATGGTATGTTATTATATACAATAGCTTTTTACAATGTATATCTGGCAAAGATAGCTATACAACTAACTATAATAAGCATTATAATGCAATAATTTAGTTTTGCTTTGAGATTTGGGAATTACTTCCATTCAAGTTGATTGCTTTTCACAATGCAATCCATTCGATGGCAGGCTTTATCTATTCATTGGAAAAAACTAAGTAACACAAGAGTAACACATAGCAACACAAATGTAACTTAAATTGTTCTCTTTATTCCTTCTTTCCTGCAAAATCAAATCAGTAGAATCAAGCATATTTGTGACCATTTTTACTGTCATTACAAAGAAAATCTAGAGGGCAAGGAAGCGCCTCATTTAATTCCATTTTCTCAAGAGTTATTTTCACATAAACAAACTGAATTCATAAAAATATTTAATCTCAGTTGAACTGCTGTCTATTTTCACCTCCACTTTAAATATACCAAAAAACAATTGGGCTTACAGTGTGTCTCTAGCCCTCTAAATCCTTTAATCTCTTTATCTTCTCTTGATCCTTTTCTTTCACCTTTATTATTTCCACGATGTAAGAGTGTTTTATTTCCATTCCCAGGATTGGACATTTTAAGAATTTGGGATGTCAAGACCCAGATGATGTCAGCCATTTTGGGATGTGATTAAGTGCCAGGATATTGCAGAAGCAGGAATTTAAAAGTTGCACTTCATGGTGCAGGAGATAATCCCATTGAAAGAAAAGAATTTGGAAATTTCTGTTAATACAGAATGGATTTTGAAGCAATTTGTAATTCTTTCTGTGAATGAGGTGCAGTTAATGGTGCATATAAGTGGAAAGAATGTGCAGCCTTTGGCTTCCTGTTTGAAGCACAGTTTCTCTTGAAAATGGGATGAGGAAATGTTGGGCTGAAAAATAAACTTTGCTCCATTGCAACAACTCAGATAAGTAAAGATGGGAAATGGTAGTTCCAGAGATGTGTCAGTGGAAGATGTATACCTTAATTAGGACATTGTTTTGCAATATTTTTGCACAGTGAAAGACAGTTGTTGTGAAAAAAAAAAAAGTAGGTACAGTTTGTTAGATCTGACAGTACTGTGATATCAAACTGGATCAAAAGATAAGTAAAAGTTAAGTAAAAGCCATGTAGAGTCAAGGCTACTTCCTTTATAAAAGACACTGAAACTGGCAAATATTATTAATTCATTTCAAATATATAAACTACTTAATAAAGAACATCTGTTAGATCACATGATACTTTGGACATCCCCAATATGCTTAATTCTAGGACAGCATTTTTATGAAGTCAGAATATGAACCGTTAGAGTGCACGGTTATTTAGCTTACTCACTTTCACCCTTCTGTGATCATACTGATTCTTGTTTTCCACAAGTGATTCCATCATTATTGTTATGCATTGTTTACTTCTCTAAAACAATTTGACCTGGATTCATGCCACATTATTGCTGATATTTGACTGAAATATCAGTTAGTAGATAATTACCTAGGACTTTCTTAAAGACAGGGAATATACGTTCCATTCCTTTGCATTCTGAAGAAAGCATTTCCAAGGTAGATGTAGCCATGCTCTGTATTCTAATTCTGTCTACTCCTGTGACTGATGTACAGTAGTCATAAAAACATATTCATATGGTTCCAGGAATTCATCCACCTTATGGAACTCACTAGGCTGGGACCTTGATCATTAGAACCAAAGAGGAAGGTTATTTTTAGCTGTTCTTGGTAAAGTGAAGTTAAAGTTATAGTAGCTTATGTATCTAGGAACTTTGTGGTGAGTGCATATTCATCACTGCAATAGGAATGAGGCAGAACACTACTGGTCTTTTTTTTTAAAAAAAAAAAACAACTCTGGTGTTTTCAATGTGATGGTTCACAAATGCTTTTTTTCAGTGTTGCTTCATCTTCTGTTTCTCATATAAAACCATCCTGCAATGGCTGTTTTAAGAGTATATTGCTTTCCTAGCTGGCTCTTCCAAATTACAGTACTGTTTCTGTTGTTGCCATTATTTGTCAGAAGTTAAGCCAGTCTTCTGTGGCAGAATGGTTACATTAAAATCTCTTACAAGATCATACAGAACCTCATTCTGACTACAGAAATAATTGATTTTAGAGTCAGAAAGAAGTCAAGTCCCATCTCACTTAAAGGAGTTCTTCATTCAGATATTAACTAGCGTTTATATCTGTAGGTCCTGCCATCCATGTGGTTATGATATGTGACTGAGAAATGCATTCTTACCATATGTTTTTTGTTCCCTTTGTTTTCTATGTTCTTTACTGAACTGGCCTTATTTCATTCTTTTCCACAATTCCTTATTGCCAAGCAGAAGAGAGATTGATGCACCAAGACCAAATAGGCCATTGACTCCTCCTCCACCAACTCCCTGTCCTTTATTAGAGCCAAAACCAGATGTCTCAGAAGCAATTGCAGAAAAGAGAAAATATACAGTGATAACTCAGTGATCTAGTCATTTCAAGATGTTCTTCGAGTCTCCAAAGATTTGTGGCCCAAGAAATTATTGAGCCTTTGTCTCTGCAAAACAAATAATGTTAAAAGAAGAGGGAAAATGTAATATTCATTTTGCCCAGAGGTGTTACAGTAGGATAGCACTACCAAAATAAAATGTAGGAGTTTTACACACACTCTTAATGACAGTGGTGTTGGTGGGAAGCTACTGAGCTCTGTCTGATCTTCTGCAAATCACTCTCATTATAGCAAAGGTGGTGGAAATGTAGCAGCTGAGGATGGGGCAAACTCAATTTTCTGACATACCTACTGTCATCTGCATGGTGATTTTCAGCACAGGATTGGTTAGGATGGATGAAGGTGATGGTAGTTAAACACTGCTGTCTAAACCAAAGAAGCCCTAACTTTTGAAGTAAGAGATACAGTCTTGAATGTGCTCTTGATATGAACTCCTACATCCAACTCGAGCTAGGCCTGATGAAAGAAAACACATCTGGATTCTCATTCCTATGAGCTGAAGGCTCTTGAAGACCTCTATTCACCTTATGAAATTTTCAGCAACTCAAATAGTGGTGATAAACTTCAGTAAAACCGTATCTGTTACTTATTTGCATTTAAAACTGCTATGGAGCAGTATTTGGCAGTAAATATACTGTGTTTGAATGGTAAACATACTTCAGTAAATAACACACGCATGCTTATAAAACATCTGTGTATTACAGAAATTTAAAGTCTAATATGGAGCTGTTAAAAATAGACAAGGACTTAATAAAAAATATTTTATGTCCAAATCCCTAATTAAACTGTTGTAGCCCATTTAGCATAAATTCAAACTGTTTCTGCCATGTCTTTTTTTACAGTCGTATCACATTCCACCATAAAAGGAAAATCTCTGTTGATGGTATTTGATATTCTTTAGCCGACTGGAGCCAACCATAACCAAATCATATTTTCATTATATTTCATATTCTGCTTACTAATATTTGTACTATGTGACTAAGTTACACTAGAAAAACAGTCAGTGTACTCAGCAATGGGAGTAGAGTGGAAAAAAAAGTAAATTAAAAACTTGTTTCAATAGTATAACTTGTATAGATTAAAACAGTGTAAATCTTAGACTACTATGCACTCCCTGATTTCTCAGAAGAGCACCTTTGGGTGCCCATGGTAGGATAAAATGATAATATTTGTGTTGGTTTCTTCAACTCTGGCCTTAGCTATAAATATTTCAATAATTTTTCATTTTAAATAGATTTATAGCTTTCATGTCTTGTTTCTATAACCTTCCCAAATCAGTCACTCTTTTGCCTCCTCTTATAAGAATGCTTTGGATCATTTACTTGTTTTGATCTTCCTAGAATAATTCTGCCTCAGCCTGTTCAGATATAACTGAAATCTAAAATCAAAGTAATCTGTAAATACAGTGTGAAACCAAAAAGAGGATACCACTTGCGCAAAATGTTTCTGTCTACTTCTGTTTCTAGGTGGTACTTCAAATCCCCCCCAAATGTTTAACCATTTATTCCTTTAAATTTTTAAGATAGTTGAGAAAATATAGACTTCCAGTGTGGGCATTTCAGTAGTACAGGATAAATCTAGTATGTACTTGACATTTTTTTAAAATGTACTTAAAATCTGGACAAGCATTTCTTGGGACAGGCAATAGATATTTTTGTTCTTGTCCTCATACTGTCACAGATTTACTTTCTTGTTCTAAATAACTCATTATGTATAGGTTCATTTTCTGTTTGATTGTTTTTTCTTTTTGTATCTGCCTTGGATTTGAAAGCAAAACAAAACAAAAAATAGCCCCCACCCTCACCAGTCTTGAGCTTGTCACATTCTAGCAGACTGTGGAGTAGCTGGCACAACCCAGTCCCAGTCCCCACATAGGATCAACACTATTCCTGCAGTACCAAGTTACTATATGTAAACATCTGGGATCTCTCAAAATTACAGTCCATGGATCCAAAAATATTAAAAATTGTTTTTCCAGTCAGTCACTCTGAACTAGTTTATTCTTGGGAATTTTCGAAAGATATTTGTTATATTAGAGCACAGTGTCCAGTTATTGTAACACCCACTAACTGTCAGTCATCATTTAAAAAATTTCCTTCTTCATGATCAGTTGCACAGGAGAAGGATTTCTGAGGCTTTTATTGAACAAAGAGATAAAACATCAAAAACAATGAAAAACACACACAAATTAAGAATTGACATAGCATTAAATTCCTGATAATTCCTCTAATCAGTTTCTAAGAATTCCTACTTGCTAACAGATATGCCTGGGCCAACTTTTTAGGAAAAACAGTGTCACAGAAGGAAGACAGCTGTGGCACTCTGATATCTAAATTGATTAATTGGGTATCAATTGAATTAGAAAGACACATCCCCAATCCTTTGTCAAGACAGTCTTTCTCCAAACATTATACTTGAATGGGGGATGGATATACAAACATCAGGGACAACAGATGGAAAGACTGTGAGGTTTTACTGGTTTTAATAACATTTTCAGAGATCCCTACAAGAATCTGGTTCAAAATGCATCGCCAGCCACGCACCACTTTAAAACTGTATAAAATAACTGTGTGCGTCAGTAGATTTAAGGTCAGCCCACTGCACATTACTCTTGGACTGAAAAATCTGCAAGCTTTATAGAGAACAAAATATAAAGATTAGACTTAATTCAGATTTATTTCTCTTAAATTTTCAGAAGACAAGTGAGATAGCTCCAAGATGCCTGTCATTCTCCCAGCATCAAAATATGAGTTGTTATTAATGGAGCATGGAGAAAACACTTTACTGATCATAGCAGTGATTGCATTAATCATTCAGTTTCCTGAAAGTGAGATAGCCGAATTCAGTGGAACAGAATGGCTTATGTCCAAGAGAATGCTATAACCCATGCAACCATTTTCATGTCTTTCCTTGGCCTCATGAACAACCTTTTTATGCTACAACATCAGCTTCAAACAGGAGGACTCTGAAATATCCCTCATGAAATGTGATGGACTTTGTAGTATTTCATTTTGCAAAATGGCTTCAAAGTCTGGAAGAATGCACCAAATTCAAACCTCATTATTTTGCTTCTCAGCACAAAGCCTCAGCTCACTGGGACTCCTGGAGATCTAGATACTTGATAGATATTTGGATATATGGGAGCTTTGTTGGAAGCAACTTTACTGTGTAATGCAAGTGCTCCCCAGCACGTCAGCAGTGAAGGTATGTGGTTATGAATTATTTAAATCTTGGGCTTGAAAGTCTGTATCTCACCCTAGTTCCAAACTTCATGTGCTCTACCGCAGGAAACACTCCAGGAGAGGAGTCTAGGTCCAGTCTGACATCTGTCCAGAATTCCCTGTGTTAATAATATTTTATTACTTTTTAGGGAACTCACAGCAAGGTTCCTGGTAAATAACTATAGGAGACAGGTGGACACCAGACTGCAATAATGCACTACTATAAATTTTTTAGTAAATTGGATCCTATATGATGGAAATTACATTTTAATTACTATGATTATTTTACAGGTATTTCAAACATAAATTGTGTCATCACAACTGTGTTACTTATTACTTAATTGAAATAAAAATGCCTTTCATATTTTTCTGTCTTGCAAGGAAATCTTCCCCCATGCCCCTCTAAAATTTGCATGCCATTTATATAGAAATTACTGCTCACAGTGGAATTGTAGCCTGAAAGGTTAACCAGATGGCTACGTTTGAGTTCTTGTCTTAGAGAAAAAACAGTGTCTCAAGCGTGACCACATTGCTATTATAGACAAGATTAAAAATTTCACTTTTGCCTTTCATTTATCCCTTTAAAAATAATAAAAAAAAACCACTTTTGTTACAAGTTATTATGACATTCATATTATAATTAAATAGATTTTCCCAGAAACACAGTCTTTTTATTAGTTGTGGGTGAAATGTTTAACATATGCCATATTTAATATTACTATAACTCATTACTCATTGAAGGAAAGAATAACATGTAAGGTAAATTTTATACCAGTTAACATCATTCTGATTTGATGCTTATGTAGTTTGCTATCTCTGCTATTGTGCTTATTCATTTACATACACATATCAAGTTCTAAAATTGGTATAGTCATAACCATTTTCTTGATGCCCACAGTTTACTAGATGGGAACAACAAAAAAATATTATGTACAGCAGACCACGTATCTAATGGAAACGTAAGTAAAAATCATTTTGTAACATTTTATACAGAGACATAGCACACAACTGGCTTTTCTGTATATTTGGAGGACATCATAGACTTGGTTGGTAAAGTCTCCCAGCAGGTGTGCCTGTGATAGTGAAACGACTGTTGATGTGTCTGTGGCCTTTGTGGCAGAAGGTTTGCATTGTTAGGGGATGCTTGAGTAAGTCCTTGCTTGTTCTTTCTTAGCATATGCTTATCAGTGTTACTTATTCAAAGCCGTCTCTTACTCACATAATTTTTCATTTTTCTAATGGACTTTGCAGTACCAAATGACAGAATTATATTGTTACAGGTGAAAATGGAAAAGATAAAGATGTTGGAAATGAGAAAACCCCCTATTTCCTATTTCTTTTCCTGTCAACTCAGGTGTCTTTTTTATTATTATTATTTTATATATTTATATATTTTCTGTTTCTGTGTTCTATGACGTAGATTTTATTGCTGCATGAGGAGGTAGCCAAGCATATAGTTAATCCTGGTGTAAACTTGGTGTAGGGAACCTGCTTACCTGGTGTAGGGAACCTGCTTTGGCAGGGGGGGGTTGGACTCGATGATCTCTTGAAGTCCCTTCCAACCCCTATGGTTCTATGATTCTATGATTCCATGACTTTTCCAATCATAGACTATGAGAGTTTGTACCTAAAGTAGAAATTTCTTATTCTACCCTACGTTTTGATTTTGGACATATGTTTCTGTTCCTGATTCACTGCCTTACACACATGGAGTCTCAGATAGATAACCTTATTTTGGAATTTTGGATTGGAAGGGATGTTAGAGACCATAGAGTTCCAACCCCATGCTGTGGGCAGGGCTGTCACCCATCAGATTATTCTGCCCAGGGCCCCATTCAACCTTGCCTTGAATGCCTCCAGGGATGGGACATCCACAGCTTCTCTGGGCAACCTGTGCCAGCTACCACTGGGTAAAGAATTTCCCCCTAACATCTAAAGGAAATCTACCCTCTTTTAGTTTAAAACTGTTCCCCCTTGTCATATAATTATTATACCATATAAAAAGTCTGTCTCCCTTTTGATTATAATCAGCTTTAACTTACTGAAACTTTCATATACAAAAATCACAGTGACAATTTAAAATACAGACTAAGTGTTCCTCATGTCAGGCATAAAGCAGAAAATTTCTACTTATAGGTACATGCACTTATGATCTGATAAAAGGTGAACTTCCAACACTAAAATAAAAGAAAATCCTTTTCTCACTGATCATAGCAAGGTAATAGTTTTGCAAATGGAAGTCAATGAACCAGCAATGCTGAATTCCTCTGTCAGAGGTAGAAAGCAATATTCTCTGTCCTGTGGGCATCACACTTTCTCCCTGTTTTCTGGATATATACTAATATGGACTTAAATTCAGATATTTTTTTTTTTTTCACTTAGATACAATCTCTGATTTTACTTCAGAAAACTAGAATGTCACAAACAGCCAGTAACAGAATTTCTCTCTATCTTCTCAGCATTTGAGTGTTACAGAGAAGAGTCTCCACCCTTAAATATGACTGAGAAGATGTCAGAATTTAATTTGAGTGTTACACAGCACTGTCTCCACCCTTAAAGATGACTGAGAAGATGTCAGAATTTAATTGATCTTATTTGCATTTACACATGCAAATGAATTTACAAAAGTAAATGGAATATTGTTGCACAAAAAGTAGTTTAATGGTCTCTGTGTAAATCTTTCCTTAGGGAAAAAAAAGGATTTTTATTGTTTTGTTTTATATTTTTGTGGTGATAACCAGATAAATATAGTTCAAATATAAAACTCAACAAAGAGAGTGTAACTCAAGAGCTTACAAGAAGTGAAAACAGTTAAACGAATGTTAGCAATGTGTTACATTTGAAAAATTAGATGCATAGATTCTAAACTTTGAATATCAAAACTTGTTTTTACAATTGACATGTCTTAATTAACTTAAAAATTTGTGCTTTAAGTTATCTGAGCGTTTTTCTCAATTATACAGTGCTACAGATACAAATTTGGGCACAGGCTGAAACTGTGACACTATCTACAGGCATGAAGGCATAGTACTCTCTGCCAAGAAGAATTTCTTAATTTAAAATGTCAACATTAGTTTTCAGAAATTGTAACAAAACAATGAAAGAGATAGAAAAAATCTCCATTTTAAAGAAACTAAGAGTATATAAAAGAATAGAAATAATATGGAAGAACCTCTCAAAGGCAAATACTGCAACTAGCAAATTGTTGACCCTTAGGCAGTATTAAGTTCAACAACGTGTACAGTGATTTAACGTTTTGAAGGTCTGACCCTACTGAAATTGATAGAAAGAATTTCAAAGAATTTTGAGAGCTTTGGATAAGATCCAAACGTAAGTTGATACTTCTGAGGGATGAATTTTTTTTTTTTTTGCATACCTCCTTTGGATTTTCATTTACACTACTCTTGAAAATGTCATTTACCTTAATTTTAATGTAAAGAGTTAGTAGGGAGCATTAAGCAATAAGCAGTTATATTGCACTACAAAAATTATTACAGAAAAAAGTATGCTTTTCAGACTTTGCTTAATGACATCTAACCTCTTATAGTCAATAACATTTAATCTTGCAACATGCAGTAGACTAAATTCCTTGCATGGCATTCTGTTGAATGCACCTAGAAAGTAAATATCGCTTTTTCTTTAGAGGTATTTGCCTTTAGAAATGAACTTTTAATTGTTTGTTGTTTTAGGCTTAGAGTCTACAAATAGAATAGAGTATAATCTGAGCTTCTGGTCTTTCATCTGTCCTGATGGGGATCACACTGAAGACTGTTTTATTACTCAACTTGTAGTCTTGTTTGGTAAAGATTATTATCAACCGTAATGTTATACTTGGGTCAGTAAGTGAAGAGCTTCGCTGACTGAAGGTCTCAGATTTGTTTTCTTCAAACCAAGAATGTCCTTGGAAACATTTTTATGTTACAATTATGTTCACTGTAAATCACCAGCCAGCAGTTTTAAAGCTTAAAAGCTGAAAAGTTTGCATGTTGAAGCTGTCACCAGTTTCTTCACTGCCCTCTTGCTCATAGTGGTTCATAATGCTAGTTGCTGTACAGGACTGGTCAAGCTTTCTATGCTGATGTAAACTACTTTATTCCAGTATATACGGTACTTTACTGATCCACTTCCCCAGCATTAGACCCATGGAATCATCTGACTGGTGTTTCCAGCAGAAATTAACCTCTAGCACACCATAGATGCATGAAGCTAATCAGAAAAGGCATCACTCTGCTTGTACTCGACTAAGTCAGTCATGAGAGGAAATTTTATTTACAGTTGGGTTTTCATTTCTCTATTCCCTCTCTGCTGGGTTTTCAGCTTTCTGGAAGAAGAGAATAACACTATTTTGCCCTCTGGGATGCACTTGGGGGATCTAGTGGGAAAGATTTGAGCCACGCCTCCTGAAGCTCTGGGTTTCAATCAGGACTGGAGCTTTTTTTGGAAGACTGCCAGTAAAAATGGATAATTGAGGTGCTGTGTTCCTATTTCTTCGCTATCATAACAGAACAGATTCAGTAACTTTGGCTTCAGAATTGCACATAAGGTTTGAGGAATTTATTTTCAGAGACATAAACAAATGTATGTTTTCATCCTGAAACTCCCTACATCAAGGCCAGTAAATCTGGCCACCTTACCTTGTGTCTGACACAGTGGCAATTGTTTTATCAGTGTATCAGAGTATAAAACCTAACCATCAAAACCAGCTCTTTAACTTCACTATTGTTTTTATGCTTCAGTACAATTTGAAGATAGATATTACACAAATCCTGTATTTTCTGTACTGCTCAGAGAGATCAAAATCACTGGTTAGTATTCAAAGGAATCACTGAAATAGAAATGCATACATGAATTATACTTTTTCTCTGGAAAACAACAGATTAGAATTCCATTTAGAATTGCATTTTCACTTCACTTTACTTACAAAGAAATTTAGCAATTAATACATATCTTTTGTTTTAATTTGTGTGTTGTATCACACATTGTAAAACTGAAATAATTGCATGGTATTACATCATAATTTTTTTTTTCTATTTTAGTTTTTTTAATGATAAGAAGTAGCTTGTATGCTTAAACAAAATGTTTGACTAAAAAGCTTGCTTTTATTTTTTAACACCAAAAATATTTCTGTTATCTTTAGGTTTTTGTATACTACTATCTGTCTATTAATCAATATACATAACCTTTTTTGTCACACAATAGGTGTTGCTTAAGAAGACTGATATTCAGATGTGATACTACATGAATTTATTTTCTGATGTTTATTTTGTTCAAATACATTGAATATCAGAAGGAATGTTACAAACGGATGAGAGCTCTGTAAACATGCTCCTGAGCAATTCTCTAATCAGTAGACATTGCCATAACCTTGAAAGAAAAGCTTGACTGAAATAAATCTCATTTGTTGGATAACACATGATGCTTTCAGGAAATATTTGTCATGGAGGACAGTCTCAGAAATGATTTTAAAATGAAGTGCATTAAGTGCTATTCAGACGAGAGAAAGATTTTTCCTGGCTAGTGCATTACTGATGTCAGTCATTGCATACTGACATGTGCAGCTGGTCTCCCTGTGATTAACCAGCATGGAACAGGCACTTGACACAGCTGAGATTTGTATCTGCTCTGGAGTAGATGGAGATAATGTGAGCCTTATGTTCTCACTCTGATTGTGGCCGGCTATTGGCAAACGCTCATCCTTAACATGATCTAAAGTTGACACGCTCCAATACTATTAATCTGGTTCATCTGTGTTTGCCTTTCATATACATTGAAATGCATCCTGAGGAAGAAGGACATGTTTTTTAAAAAAGCAGAATATACTAGCCTGCGGGATGATCTGTTTTGATAACAGACCTTCTATTTGCCATAGCAAAGATAAAAATGATTTACTGAATCAGGCCAAAAATATTTTGCATTTCCAACCTTTCCCAGTAAAATATTATGCTTAATGCTCTCACTACTATTGAAGGCACAGTCATTAAAACTGCTGCTTGACAGGTTCTTGACTCATAAACCTGTTTTTCTTTGGCCAGGATCTGCAAAATAAGATAACAAATGTGTTAACAATAATGTCCTGATGTATAGTTCTTGAAATAAATGTGAAATTTTCAAACAGTTTGAAGCTAAATAATCCACACTGCATTTTGAAGTAATTTGGGCAGTTAGATACTACATTTCATTGTCTTTTTTATCACTTTCCTTCGTCCCCTAAGTTTTGTCCTAGCTAGTTGTTGAGCAGTGCACTGCCCTGCTCCTGTATACTGATCCCAAAAGGGTGGGGAGAGAGAAATGAAGATGTGCCTATGGACGAGATCCTCAAAAACATTTAGGTGGGAGGTGGTCACAGGTTGCCAGGGAGATAGATGCTTCCTTGAGCTTTGACCACAACAATTCATGAGGATATCCTGTTTTCCAGTTTCCTAGTTAAAATCATTAGGTTACAGGCTGTTCTGGGTTAGGATGCTGTCAGCCTTCCCTTACAGATTTGTTCTACTTGGTATAATTAACTGAGAGTTTACTGGGCCAGAGATACTGTGACTTACTTGTAACTTTCCTCTGAAATTCAGGGTTCATCAGTAAATTTGGATTTACTGTCACGGAGTCTGATCTTTCACAGACTTTTCTACGTGTAGTATTATAGCTAGCTGCACAGTCCCATTTAACTTGATAACTAAAGTTAAACAAGTGTGTCAACTTCTTTAGGACTGGAGCCTAAAAGAATTAGAACAATGTTTGTTGAAATAGATACTTCACATTTGTTATGAATCTTGGAGTTTTTAATCAAACCAAAGCCTAGTATATGAAGTATTCTTTGAGCTTCCTTGGAAACATTAATTAGAGTACTGATTAGCAAAATTCAGTATAATACAATAGGAGGTTATAAACTGGATACAAACTCTCAGTATCTGACCAAGCTTGACTAAATGCCCGACCAACTCCTTACCCAAAGAAAGAATCTGGATTTAAAGAGACCCATGTCTTCCTCATTGCCTCAAGGCACTGGGGAGACGAGAGACCAATTTCGTACTTAAGTGAGAGCCAGGTGGCATATTCAGTCCCTGTCTAAGCTGCCCAGCTCCCAGCAGTTATCCTGTAGATGGGCTGTGACAACCCAGCTGCAGGACCATCTTTCTCAGCGCTGTTTCTTTTACGTTGAACTCAAAGAGACATAATAACCAGGAAGACACAGAATCACGGAATCACAGAATTGTAGGAGTTGGAAGGGATCTCCAGAAATCATCGAGTCCAACCTCCCCTGCAAAGCTGGCTCCCTACAGCAGGCTACACAGGCCAGGTGGGTCTTCAGTACCTCCAGCGAAGGAGACTTCACAACCTCCCTGGGCGGTCTGTTCCAGTGCTCTGTCACACTCACCATGAAGAAGATCCTTTGCATATTGGAACTTCCTGTGCACCAGTTTATGGCTTTCCCCTTGTCCTGTCCCCGCAGATCACTGAAAAGAAGTTGGCCATGTTTATAAACATTAGTAAGATCCCCTCTGAGTCTTCTTTTCTCAAGACTGAACAGACCCAGGTCTCTCAGCCTTTCCTCATAAGAGGTGCTCCAGGCTCTTTATCATCTTTGTGGCCCTCTGCTGGATTCTCTCCAGGAGATCCTTGTCTTTGTTTGCACCAGGGAGCCCAGAACTGGATGCAGTAATTCAGCTGAGGCCTGACCAGGGCCCAGTATCTGGGACCTATACTCTTGGATATTCCTTCCCAGTTGCAAGACTTTACTTTTGCTTTAGTTAAACCTCATCTGGTTTCCTACTGTCCAGCCTGTCTAGATCTTGCTGAATGGTAGCAGAGCCTTCAGGTGTGTCAACTTCTCCTCCCAGCTTTGTAACATCAGCAAACTTTCTGAGGGTGGCCACTATCCCCTCATCAAAGTCATCAGAGAAGATATTGAAAAAGACTGGACCCAGCATCAGCCCCTGGGGAACACCACTAGTCACAAGTCTCTAACCAAACTCTGTGGCGCCAATCACCACCCCTGAGCTCAGTCAGTCAAACAGTTCCCAGTTCTCAACTGACCTCAAGTCAGGCAGTTCTTAACTCTCCTCACCCCACTATAAGTTGGAGATTTCCTTGGGGCAAATTTTTCCTTTTAAAAGTTATCAAGTTCAAACATCATAAAAAATAACCAAACATTTAGAACTGCTTTGCTCATTGCAGTTGGTTGAGCACATGAGTAAACTCACTCTGACATACTGAATACATTTGAGTCGCCGAACATTTCCTCAAAATGATCATAGCATATAGCTCAGCTTCACAATCTAATTATTTCCAGCAACAATGCCCAAGCTTTTGGTTTGGAACTGCTTAGCTTTTCCCATCCTTGTCATCTCCTCCTGGTCTCTGTTGGAGGGATAGCTGATACTGCAACAAATGCCCTTTTCTTTCTAGCAGACTTGCCCCTCCTCCACCTAGATCATCTCCATTAGGCCACAGGCCATCTGATAAGAGGAAGTTTTAGACAAAATCATTTTACTTACTAAATGATAATAAAGTTGATTATAAGACTGAGTTTATAGACATAACAGTTTCTGGAATGTCAGTCATTAATTTCATGAAGATATTTTAAAAAGACAATGAAGAAGGTTGCATTCCAAGTCAAGAAATGATCCTACATCAGTCAGCACAAAAATATCTGCATTGAAAAAAAAAAAAGAGACATTTTTCCCTACCTGATTCTTGCATAATTGTTTTGTCTTTCAGGACTAGTAGCTAGTTATATTTCCCTTATTGTGGGACTTACATTCTGTAGTATTTGACATTTCAGTGGATTTTTATACTAGCCAGTGTTAGAGATGAGAATACCCGGGGTCACCCTGGAAGCATCCAATTTCCCAAAAGGTTTGTAGAAACTGAAACTTTATCACTAAGCACTTATCAGAAAGTACAATGCCTGAGTTCTTTAGGATATCTGGCAGTTATGTCCCAAGAGCAGACTTCCCATGACCAAAGGTGGTGGATTTTAACTAAGGAATGAGTAATCATTTCAGTGGTAAATTGCATAAGTCCGTGTCTCAAAAAATTCATTGTACAGTATGTTCTCTGATCCCCGACTTATCATAGAGCAACTGAAGTTGTCTCTGAGCTAGCTGGCATCTTTTGTTCTCTCATTATTCTTATTGGCACTGTAACAGTAAAACAAAAATCAGTACTGAAGCAGTCCAAGAAACCATGTGATCTCAGCTCAGCCCAGAGCATGAAAATCAGGGGCTGGTCAAAGCCAACATCATGGTATGTGAAAGGATATGGCTGTGGCATGAAAGGTTGACAATTAATGAACTGGTCTGGATTGTAATTTACTTTGTCCTTTCATCAGAACTTCTGCCATTCTCTTCAGAGCCCATTCTATGCTGGACACATAGTAAACAGATTTGCTCAGTTTCTCTTCCCAGAATTCATAATCTATCTACAGTGATCATGATTTATTTGTCTCCCCACATCCTTGATCTCATTAAGAGACTGAGAAGTTCATTTCTGCATTACTGTCTCAGTCTGATGAAATTTCACGTAACCTGGATGACCACACTGAAACTACAGTTAAGTTAAAGTGTCATTTGTATTTGAAGATCTGCTACCAGAATGCAGATCAAAACCAAGGAACCCCTCACTCCTTGTGTCCATTACTTCCCTCATAGAAGATTTCTGTATATAAAGTATAAAGTGATTCATGAAGGCCATATTTCCCT
Organism: Odontophorus gujanensis; assembly: GCA_013399175.1. Taxonomy (NCBI): domain Eukaryota; kingdom Metazoa; phylum Chordata; class Aves; order Galliformes; family Odontophoridae; genus Odontophorus; species Odontophorus gujanensis. The sequence continues at coordinate 403,098 of VXAB01001564.1, forward strand.
CAGAATCTGTTAGAATTATAAACAGTAGAAAACACGATGTGAACTGAGTCAGAAGAGACTCATGAATGCATTAGTCACCTATATAGAAACAAATGATCAGTGTTATTCCTGTGTAAAGTGAAAAACCAATGGGAGTAAATGCTTTAGCAATCAATTCTTGAGCAAATTATTTCCTTAGCAATTTGCTATTTTTCAGGATATTTCAGGATAAATCCATATCTCTTCATGAAGCTGTTCATCACAACTAATGAAATGCTAATTAAATATGAGTGTATTTAGAATAAAGAGTAAAACACAGAGATACTAAAGTTATATATTAAAACTGAGGTGTGGATAACTGTGGCAGACTCAATTTTCACAGTAGAGGTGACTTCTCTGACATGATACTGCAGATTTTAGACAGAATAGAAATAATTTTGTAGAAGCTAGTTCCCTTGTTCTTCTTTTGAAGTGATAACTCCATGTGACCAAGCAAATTAGGTACTCCACCTACAAAACAGTGAATAATTTTAGTATATATTTTTAGCTGAAATATTGAATAATTTCACAAAATGACTATTTTCTCTGGGTGACTGCAATATCATGGAGTTTTTTTTATACACAGACCACTAATCTTTGAGTGTTCATGGATCATTTCTAAATGACTCACAAAAGACAGTGAATGCATAGTCTTAAGGTTTAAATAGGTATATGCCTGGAGCTAGCTTTGTTAGGTGTTTGCACATTGAGGTAGCTGTTATAATATGCTATAGAATCATAGAATCATTAAGGCTGGAAATGATCTCTAAGATCACATAGTCCAGCTGTCAACCCATCACTACCATGTCCACCAATCCATGTCCTTCAGTGCTGCATCTGTGTGTTTCTTGAACACCTTCAGGGATGGTGACTCCACCACCTCCCTGAGCAGCCTATTCCAATATCTCATTACTCTTTCTGAGAAATTATTCTTCCTAATATCCAACGTGAACCTACTCTGGTACAATTTGAGGCCTTTACCTCTTGTCCTACCACTAGTTACAAGGGTGAAGAGGCAGACCCCTACCTTGCTACAACCTCCTTTCAGGCAGTCTAGTATAGAGTGATAAAGTTTCCCTTGAACATCCTTTCTCCAGACTGAACAATCCCATTTCTTTCAGCCAATCCCCGTAAGACTTGTATTCCAGGCCCTTCACAGCTTCATTGCCCTTCTCCAAACACCCTCAAGGGCCTCGATGTGTTTTTTGTAGTTACAAGCCCAAAACTACTGACCAGCCACTAACTGGATTTAACTTCATTTACTATTCATGTACTCCATTGAAGTACCACTATTATAACCAAAAGCAGACGTGGGATGCAAGATAGCAGAGTTTAAATTATGTATTTAAACATCAAATGAGAGAGAATAATTCAGTTTTGATTTGAGGCAAGTGGATAATGACAAATCAGTGATTGTACAAGTATGTCCATTTCCTCACTTTCGAATAGAGATCCCTTCATGGATTCAGTCCAGTGAGTCTTGTACATGTAGCTAAAAAAGAAATAGACAGGAGTGTAAAATCAAAGTATCTGGAGTCATAACTTTCTCCACTGGTTGTGTGAAAAATACCTACCCCATCTCTAGACACAAGACTTCTACATGGTCCAAATCAGTATGGCACCTATTCTACTACTTGCTTATTAGTCACACTGTCATGGTTTTATAATTTTTGTTATCAGTATTCCACGTGGTAGCATCCTGTAAGGCACTGGAGTCAAAGAGTTAATGGACTGCTGAATTTCTGGGAGCCTGCTTCTCAGAAGTGAAGAACTACATACTCCAGAGGACTCCTGAGTTCTCATTTTGCACTCAGAGGGAAAGATAAAACTGCACACAAGTCCCAAGACTTCTCTCTTTTGCTGTTCATCTCAGCAGTGGGAGTTTCCTAGCTGTCTCACCTTCAGCTTTAGAGTAAGACCTTTCGTTTTGGACACTCTCTCTCTTTTTTGATTTATTAGCTTCAATTCCAATTATATTGTATTATATAGTATTATTTTACATTCTGATATCTTATTTATTAAATTAGTTTTCCTCTTCAGGTTGTTACCACTATTTTGTTTTTGACCCTTTCCCTTTTTCCCCCTTCATCTTTCCCAAGACATGGGTCCATGGGTCCATGGGTGCCCTGCTCCATTAGACACAGAACTGTGCTGAACTGGCCTATGAACCATTGACACACACAAACCCCCCTTTATTCTGCACTGCCAAACTTACTGCTTTACTCAGTATGTGGGAAGGATAAGTGGAATAATCAGATAGTCAAAATAAAAGGAAATATTTCCCCTTCCAGATTTTAGAGTTACTGTGTTTTGTCATGCTATCATTTTGACCGTTCCAAGCTTTATGAGATTAACTTATTTTATGAGTACTACTTAATCTAAAGAATATAGTGAGTGTTTATCTGTGAGCTGCTTTCTCAGAAACTGTTCATATTTCCAGATATATTTTATCAAGGCCTTCCCATTTGAGATCAATGGCTATTAATGTCTTGCTTGCTTGCAGAAGACAAATAATTAACATTTTGTAAAGAGAAATCAATATCCATTGTTCACAGTAGAACGTTTTCAAATGAGATAAAATATGTAAATTTAAATGCCAATTTCTTTCATTGCTTGGATTATTTTTTTTTTTTTTGGTCTTTCTGTCAACATATGTTCCTTGACTTTATTTCTATATGTCTCAGTTTCATTTTAATTATTTCTTTCTTACTGCATGCAGCGTTCTAGTGATCATATTCCTCAGACATATACCCTTTGGCACGTATCACAGGCACCTTTGGTAAACAATTCATAACTGTACTATTTCTATTACTGTTGAAACTAATTATGAAATTAATTTCTATATGCTTAGCAATTCTGTCTGCAGTATGTTTTTATATCAAAAACTGGAATTGTAGGCCAGTCCTTTAATCCTCATGATTTGTAAAATCTAAGGATCATACCATAGGAACGTAGAATGATTTAAATGAGAAGTTGCTCAAAGTAGGGATTACACTGAGATCAAATCAACCTTCAGAATTAGATCAGTTGTGGTTTATGCTGAAAAGCATTGTCCTTCTCATAACTCCATTTTGTTTCTCACTTTTCTGCAGTGAATGCACTGTTTACACTGGAAACTCCTGATAAAATTACTGTCAGTGTATGAAGACAATGATCTTGGCAGTATTCTAATTTTGCCATGTAAATGTTTCATTTATGATTCTACCATGTTAAGTACCTTCAAAGGATGACTAATTCCATCAGAAGAAATTAAGATGAAAATAGCAGATGAAAACAGCAAGCTGGGCCCTAAGAACTAAGTTTGCAATAGAAAGGAGGTGTGGTTCTTTCTGCCTGGATGTAGTTATGCTTAGATTAAAAAGAGGTCACTGCGATAAAGCATGAATTCTCTCCAGTGCAAATGGAAGCAAAATCAGCCTCTTGGTAACTGTTTTTCATGCTGGAATGTGATATTTATTTTATATCCATCTTCTGTTCCATGAAAAAGTGACTTGGTGACAGCCAAAAAGGCTTAGGACAGATTAGATCCAGACCTGTGACACAAAACATTTATTTTCAGCTGGAGATTCTAAATGTTGTATTCAGCATACATTAAAATAACTCAAAATGTTTTTCTGTGTCTTTGATGTATGAAGCCTGAAAAAATGTGGCTGCCAACTTTATCAGATTACTGGACCTTTTATGTCCTTATACACTCTAGAATGCGGAGCTCAAAAGACGTTAGTATTGGGGTATACAGGTAACCTAGGAATTGTCGAACTTAAGCAGATCAGTTGCTCGTTATCCTATTTCCAAAGGAAGTATTAGCTGCTTAAGGGAAAATTGACGGAGTGGGAGAGGTCTGCATACTGTGTTCAATACATCCAACTGCTACATTGCCATTTAATACTCTTAAGTGTGTCAAACAGTTAGTAAATGCAACTCTTCATTAACTAAACATATTATTTTGTTGTTTCTTTACTTTCTTTTAGAGATCCTCTTAATCAGTGGGATCGAATGAAGAAGGAGGAGATCTGAACTTAGAGAATCAAAACAGTCTTTAGTTTCTTCATTCTTATACCTCTTCTACCCTTTCTATAACATATTTTCCAGGAGGCAGGTGTAACAAAGTATGCTATATAGATGCAAATATTCAAAGACAATTTTCTCTGTCTTTTCATTTTTTTTTCCTTATTCATTTTCCAAAACCTTAAAATTGAAAATATTTTCAGAAGTGTTTGACATGTTCAGAGGGTTAAACTGGTGTCACTGACTTTTTTCATTACCATAGGCATTTTCCTCTCTTATCTTGCTTTCTGTTACTTGTGTATTCTACCCCCACCCTGTGCTATCTCTAATATTTCTCTTTTTCATGACTTCAGTGTCCTATTCTCCCTCTTAGGTGAGATCACTTGTCCTTTGTTTTCAATGTTCTCTTCAATTGACCATAAAATGTTTGTAAGCATATTCTCTACTATTAAAATTTTTCAACTAATAACATTTCTTGCTTTTTATTAAGAACTAGTGTTGTTTGTCTGAAGCTCTGTCTTGTCTTAATTCAGGTTCCTTTTTCCCCAGTTAAATTTCTCAGTTTTAGAAGTGAATTTCTTCTTGAAAAACTTGGTATCTATCCTCCATGTGAATTTTTTCTTTTTTTAAGCTTCTGGGAATCTGAACATTTGAGAAAAAAGTCCACCATATAAATGATATCTGCCCCACAAAAATATACTTTCCAATGTAGAGGATACTTTCTATTTTGAATCAGTGCTAGACAGCTGAGGTTGGGCAGAAGATGAACGACCTCTATAGAGATGATAGGACACAACTGTATTACAAAACAGAAGTAGTCAGACTTGCTTAGCTACAAATGTATTATCATTTGTGGAAATTTTATTAGTCGAAAATGTTTAATTGTACAGAATATGCTTACAAACATTGTGGACTGTTATTTTCATAGAACTTCTAAATAAGATTTCATTATTTTAGTAATATATCGAATATCAATGCTACAGTGCTTAATTTCTTGGTCTTTTTTTTCAAATGAATAACCAGAACAAATGTAATTGTGTACTATGTAAAGAAACAGGCACATAATTTTTTGACAAATAGACAAGTTCTTAGACAATATTGTACCATAGACAATGCCCCACAAATTGTTTATGACATGATTAGCTGTTTAATAAGCCTTTCTGGAAAGAAGCTAGACATCTTCTTTCGCTGTTGAAAGACAATTGAAGGAAAGTAGACCTACTGGAAGACTTTTCTAAATATCTTATTTTAAGTGCATTCTATCACTTGAACATTGAGGGATAAAGATGTTATATGGGACAGTATCATATGCTTTGCTCAAGTCCAACTAGATAACATTAGTCACTTCTCCTTTATCAGCTTTGTTGTAGAAGGGCAGAAACTTCGTTAGACATAATTTTTCCTTGCTGAAACCTCGTCGGCTTGTCAGTGACCACCTCTCTGTTCTCCATGTATCTTAGTATAGTTTCTCGGAGGATCTCCTCCATGACCTTTCTGGTCACAGAGTTGAGACTGACTGGCCTGTAGTTCCCCAGGTCTTCCTTTTTTCCCTCTTTTATAAGAAGTGGGGGTCATACTTCCCTTTTCCAGTCACTGGAAACTTCACTGAACTGCCATGAATTCATAGATATCATGGATATTTGCTCAATATTTTTCATCCTACGTACTTCAATGAACTCCAAAAACTATACAGTATGCTTGGATAGCTGAAATAAAAACAGGGATCAAGTCCTGTGACACACCAGTTCAGTAGCAGATTCTGTTGGGAATACTGGTTCTAGGCAAGGTAATTGGTAAGTATGATTGATTAGTTAACCTGAGAAACAACACTACATACAGCTGCTGGTGGTGATAAATTTGTGCTTATCAGACAACTTTGCATAAGCCATATTTTCTCTTTAACTTAATTTAATTGAGACTGCCACTGGCATTTCAAACATTCATGGAGGCAAGAGAATTGTCAGTAGAAACAAAACAGAAATTAAAATTTTTACCTCAGATCCCATAGGAATGCGTCTTTGCTTCTTTATTCTTTTTCCTCTGAATGTCAGACTTCTCCCAGTCATGAAAATGATGAATCAGTTGAATCAGCTATTGAATCAATGACACGTTTAACAGGATTAGCAATGAGACACTGATATTATTAGAAAATGAAAATTATTCTTGGATTAAGTGAATATTTTTGTTCAGTTCTAACCTTTGAAAAACACCAGATAATAGATGTTGAAACCATTATATTTGTCAAAAATAAATTAAAAAAAAATCCAAAAAACCCACTTACTTTGAATAAATTAGATTTTTTTCTTTTGATGTTTTTGTTTCAGCTCAGAATTGCTCTAACAAAAGTGCTTTATTTTGAGAACAGCATAGGAAGTGCATCAGTTAGACATTATATGACTGCATGCCTATAAATATATGGCAGTCTCAGATTTAATGCCAAAGCTTTATGGGCTCCAAGCAATAACTGCACTTAACTCAATATGAAGGTTCCTATAACCATCCTACATTTATGCAAACTGGAACTGGAATGAAGGAATGTCCATCAAATGTCTACTAAAATCTCTGGGAATTGGAACATTTCCATTACCATTTTGTGCTCATCAGTGGACATGTATTGACATTGCTTGGTTAGTGTTTTGCATGTACATACTAAGGAGGAGCGTCAAAATTCTCCCCAGGCAGTAGTAGACAGGTATCTGTAAAGTTAGGCTAATACTTCAAAGTAAAGGCCCTTTTCTAACGGAGGCCCTCTGTATTTTATCTCTCTTCATCTAAACTCAAAGTTCTATTCCCCTGTGTTTGGTTTGAGAGACTTTCTAGCAGCTGCTTTCTAGAATATTAGTTTTTTTCTCTGGGCAAGTTAATATCTCCCTTCCTACCCAGACTTACTTCTCAGGTAAGGCTGAACTGCACTGCTCCCAAATCCTGAATGTTCTCAGTTTGAGCCAGATACCCTGGTGGCTCAAAGTGTGATTGAAATAATGGACTTATGATAAGAGGTCATAGGGAAATATAGTGTCTGATAACATTGAAATTCTGTCTAAACTGGTGTATAAACAAATCTAATATTTCTAGATCAGTTCTACTTTAAAAAAGATCGTTCGAAAGTTCACTTATAAATGGTAATTTATTTTTTTTCTGCTTTGTTTTGTTTAAATAAGAAGTCACTTAAATTGAACTCATATCTATTTAAGGAACTTCTACACTTAAAGTATGGGAAGCTGAATCTGACTTTGGTCAAAAACTGTGAACATTTTATGTATAACTAGCTGTTGAGCATCTGGGATTGATCACACTGAACCTGTGCTAAAAAGAACACATTAGATGAATCCCAGATGTTTTAATATGGTACTACTTCCCAGACTAACTGGATCATGATGGGATACAAATGAAAGTAAATGTTTTAAAATTAAAGACCTAAGTGGATTTAAATGTAGGCAACTTAAAGGTGATGGAGCTGGTCGCAATGAGTCCAAGTAGGTGTGGGTTCTGTACATCCTTCTCCATTTGATTATTTTTTGAGGATTGGAATCTCACACACACATTAAACAAGAGAAGGACATTTAATATTTCATGTGAAGATGGTCTTTGGATGCTTTCTCACTGACTGTAACTTGTTCTTTAGTCATGTGTTTTTCTACAGGTAGGCATACTAACTATTTTCTAGAAACCTTAATGGAAAAGTGGTAGTCATGTTAAATACAAGGATAAAAAGAAGAAAAGTAGAAGTCATATTCATATATTGTCATGGTATGTTTTTACTACTATCTATGCAGCATACAATGAGATAGATTGAAAAAATAATCAATTAAAAAAAACCGCACTGTAAGTTTGCTAACCATTTCCTATAAATGACACCTGCAATAACAGTCATCTTTTTGCATTATTTCTTTTGTGCTGTTTTCTTATACTTAGCATTAGTTAAACCAGGCATTTCAGTGATTCAGAAAATAATCTGACATTTAATTTTCTCTACTCTCTTATATCCAGACCACTTAAAATACTAGTAGAAACTTAAGGAGTAAAAAGTTTGTTGTTAATTAAGGTAGGCGAATTGTCTGTACTTTTTGCTAGTACAATAAACATGCTTGGAGTGCCTTTTGTTTCATTGTAGCTGTTCATCAGCAAAAGTATAGTTGTTACATAGCTTGAATTGCTCTGAGGTGTTACGCTTTGAGGCCTGTGATTAGACCAAGCAGAGTTAATAAAAACAATAAAGAAGAAAACAGGCCAAATGGGAAACAAGCTTGAGATTTATAGAAATAAAAGCTAATTTTTCATTGCTTGTGCTTAAGAAGTAACCATTTTAGCTACAATGTTAAGTACAATTTCCCTGTAAGTGTGGACCTGTAAGCAGATGAAAGAGTTCTCCTGTTCCTTTTCACCAGGATAAAGTGGATAATGTGAAAATTTGTCAGATACACTGATGTATATTTCCTTATAAGTAGCTTACAGTTAATTTTGTTTCCTCCACTCTCATACAGTATTTATTTGCCACCTAATTTTCCAGGGCATCCTGACTGCTAATATTTATTGTCCATAATGCTTCTATGTTTTAGGTTACTCTGAAAGTAGTGTCTCCTTTTTATTTCCGTGGAAACTACAACAGATACAAAGAGAACAATAGCATTATTTGACAGAGAAAATGCTCAGCTACAAAATTCTATTTTTAACATAGTGACCACCATTATCACTGCGGTTTCACCAGTAATTAACAAAATCCTACACGGTGAGCTCGTGAAAATCTGTACTAATGGAGGTGGCTCACTGTCACCGTCACTAATGCTGGAACACACCACCCACCACCACAGTGTGTGCATATGCACTGTTTGATCCATAAAAGTTCAGCAAGTGTCGATAAGAATATCAATGGCTACCATTTTTTTCTGCATGGAAGAATTCCATTCCACACATTTTCTTCATTTGAACTTCCATGTCAGATGCCATTTTGTCAGTCTGCCCCTCTGCTGTCATCTGTCACATGGCAACAGCATGTAATCGAATATTGGCAAGAAGGTTCAACCTCTACCGTCTTACCACCAACATCCACCTCTGACTTTGTGGGTCAACATAATCAAATAGAAAGCATTACTTTTGGAACAGACTTCCTATTTTCTTTATTTTCTTTTGTGATTGGTTGAACTTCTTTCTCAAACTTATTATTTATAGCTAGAAATAATGTATATACTGTCCTTTAAGTGTGTGCATGTGTGCTTGCATTTGCCACCCTGCTGAGTAGTACTGAAGGGAGATTTTTAACATGATACAAGTCAGCTTCACTGGAAAGTATGTACTGCATTATGGAGAAATAAAGTGTTTCATTTTCTTGGATGAGAATGCACTTTGAGCCTGTACTTACAGGAATACATACTGTTTCAGGTATCCTTTTCAGGGTCCCGAATTTTATTCTAAGACAAAGTAGTTAATTAAAAAAGAAAAAAAAAAAAAGGAAAAAACAGGAGAGCGAGAGATTTAAAGAAAAAAAAAGATTATCTTTAAGATGTTTAAAGTATCAAGGAGTATTTTTCCTCTTGAAATACAGAGGTGTATCTACAGACAAGACAACTTCTAACAACTTCTAGGGTAAATGTTAGGATTTAATGGTGGATAAAATGATTAAATCATTAAGTTATTTAAATGGAATTAAAAAACACTAAAAGGATACATTTCAAACTACATAAAAGACTCGATTGTTATTAAAAGGAATTTAAACCAATATATTAAAAGCACATAAATCAATACTGACAACACAAATATAACATGAAGACAGACCTAATGTAAAATTATATTAAAAATACTACTACTTTAGATGAAACATTAATATCTAACTAGAACTGACTGAGGCAAAATAAGTCATAGATAAGGCTGCTATGTTGGACTACTCTGCCTCCTTTTTAAGGTGTCTTGTAATAGTGAGTAATGTTTTACCATCTGACGTGGAATTCCGTCCAGGTAAAATAGAGTAAGTGTAGCCTGGAAATTTCTTTCTCTTATAGTTTGGACTGCCATAATTGTGATTGGCATGGATCCAAACCACAGATTTTTCTAGTGCAAGATCTTGTCTCTGACAATGCCAGTAGCAGATGTTTCAGGAAAGGGAATTAAAATAGAGAGAGTATAACATGATAGTTCCCATGGCATAAACTCCTAGCAACTGGCAACGTGTGATTTAGGGAAATTCTGAGCCAGAGGTCATAACCTTTCATGTACTTTAAATAACAGTCTGTGAACTTTCTCATGATTGTACCTTCTAACTTTTTGAACCATTTATGCTTTTGTCATCCTGTACACCTTGTGGCAATGAACTGCACAGTGGAAGCAGGCAATTTAATGCAAAGGGTCTTCTGTTTGTTCTTAAACCAGATTCCTGAATAAACAGTTCTGTTTCTTCTTTTTTCTCCTAATAGGAGAGTTAGTAAATATTGATTATCTATTCATTTTCTTCTAGTTACTCTCATTTATATTCTATCTCTAGTTGTACCTCTCCTTGGTTGTTTTTTCCAACGATTTCGTGAATTTTAATCTATTCTAGATCTTTGTCCCTTAAAAATGAGTTAATTCTACTTATCCTTCAAATATGCCCTGCATTGTTGAAGTGATTTTTACTTCTTTCAGTGTCTGAATAACACCTCAAACAGTGATTAAAATTTGAGGAGATTAAGCCAGGTCTGAAGATCGAAATTTCAGACTGAATGAAATTCTGAGCAGGCAGATGAGATAGAAACATAGGACATAGAAACATAGAAACACTAGGTTGGATTCAAGTAAGATCTAGTAAGATCATCTAGCCCAACCATCCTCCTGTCACCAGTCCTCCCCACTAAGCTATTGAATCATATCCTTTAGCACCTCATCTAGATGCTTCTTGAACATCTTTAGGGATGGTGACTACACCACTTCCCTAGGCCATTCCAGTGTCTGACCACTCTTTCAGAGAAAAAGTTTTTCCTCAAATCCAAGCTAAATCTTCCCTGGTGCAACTTGTGGCCATTGCTTATCATCCTGTCATTAGTTATCTGGGAGAAGGTGCTGACCCCTCCTTCATCACAACCTCCTTTGAGGAAGTTGTAAACTGTGATGAGGTCTCCCCTGAGCATCCTCTTCTTCAGACTAAACAATGGTCTTCCACAGCTCCGAACACAGACCCAGTACAATGTACAGGATGCCAGCATTGTGCTTGCTTTCAGTACTGGGGAGTGCAAATTCTGTAACATTTGTTACTTTGAGGAGGATGATATTTTGATTTCTTTATCCAGTGGCACTTTGGTCTTGGAAGAAAGGAACTCATATTCATTTTGAGTGGTGAGTCTGCTCTGGTGAAACGAGATAATTCCTTGAAAATCTACATGAGTTGCAGATACTCTTCAAAGAAGTGTTTTTAAACTTGTTGACTCAGATAACTGGGTGTCATTTTGCTGAAATCAGTGGAACAGCCAGCTTCAAATCTAGCCAACTTTGTTTGCTTGTTTATATAGATGTTGTAATACAATGCTGAAGCATTCAATAATGTACTTGATATTTGAAAATTCTCTGCTAGGCCGGGTATTAAAAAAATGTCTACTTCATCAGATTATTACATATCTAGCATTTTAAATGGGCATCCAGAGTTACCCTGAAGTACAAATACAAGAATCAAACATCAACAGTACTACACAAACTGTTATAGAAGCAGGTCCCCGTCCTCAAGTTAAAACCTAGGCTTTCTGTATAATCAAGGGAAAAATATAGATCCCTTGGGCAGGTGAAATAGAGCACAAAATCAAGGAGTTCTGTTTACTGTATGAGAATCTTAGGTATTAGAGTGAGTAACTAATCCATACTAGAGTTATATGATATAAATATTTCCCGAGAATATTTAAATATTAGTGCCAAATCTTATAATCATTTTGAATCAGAAAGTTTAGAATATCTATTTTGAAGTAGGAAAGCATAAATAAAATACCTGTTTCTTACAATTACTAGTGACACATTCTGTCTCTGGAAGAGAAAAGTACTTATCTATTTGAATTTTGTGAGATAAGTGAATTAAATCTGAAGCATAGTGCAGAGATCACCAGTGCTGATAAAAACTTTGACGTTGTTAAAAAACAGAACAAAACAAAAACACGGCAGACTTTACCATCACCTCTAAACACAGTCTATTTTAATACCCGGAAAACAAAATATTTCTGGAGTAAATGATCTAATTGGAAATAACTGTGTATGCAGTATCCAACTGTGTTCTGAACAAAATGACTACTGCTTGAATGTAGCAAAATGGTACCATATGAACTCCTAATTTTTTTAAATTGAATGGCACAACTGAATAAGAGCCACATGGATAGAATGTATTGAAATAACTAGGATGGAGATGTGAGATCTCTCATCGTTTATAAAAAGAGTGACAAAAATCATAGGATCATAGAAACATAGAATGATTTGGGTTGGAAGGGACCTTTAAAATCATCAAGTTCTAACCCCTCTACTATAGGCAGGGACATCTCCCTCTATTTGCTGATTGCTCAAAGCCCCATCCAGCCCACCTTGGCCTTGAATGAGGGGGTATTCACAACCTTGTTGGGCAACCTGTTCCAGTGTCTCATCACCCTCACAGTAAAGAATTTCTTCCTGATATCTAGTCTAAATCTACCCTCCTCCAGTTTAAAACCATTTCCCTTCATCCTGTTGCTACATGCCCTTATAACAAGTCCTTCTTCAGCTTTCCTGCAGGCCCCCTTCAGTGTTCTGGAGGGCTGCTAAAAGATCCCTCCAAGAGTCTTTTCTTCTCCAGGCTGAAGAGACTCAGATCTCTGAGTCTGTCCTCACAGGGGAGGTGCTCCAGCCCTCTGATCATCTTCATGGCCCTCCTCTGGGTCTGCTCCACCATCTCCATGTCCTTCTTGTGTTGGGGGCCCCAAAACTGGACGCAATACTTCGTGTGGGATCCCATGAGAGCAGAGGGGCAAAATCACCTCCCTTGACCTGCTGGTCATACTTCTCTTGATTCAACTCAGGATACAGTTGGCTTTCTGGGCTGCAAGCACACATTGCCCATGTAGAGTCTTTCAGCAACCAGCACCCCCAGATTGTTCTCCTTGGGGCTGTTCTCAAGCCATTCTCTTCCCAACCTGTATCTGTGCTTGGAATCGACCCTATCCAGGTGCAGGACCTTGCACTTGGCCTTGTTTAACTTCATGAGGTTGGCACAGGCCCACTTCTCAAGCCTGTCCAGGTCCCTCTGGATATTATACATTCCCTCTAGCATTTCAACAGCAAGTATAATTTTGAGGAGTGAGGAGTTAAAATAATAAAGATAATACATTACCATTGTTTTAGCAATAGACAAGAGTTGTAAAAAGATGTCTGAAACAGGACACATGTTCAATTGTTGTGTAAAACTGGGACACTCGTAAGGGTATTTCTGTCAAATGCTCAAACTGTATTTGGTTCCTCTGAATGCTGTTTAGTTCTCCTGGGAGAGGAACCTACATCTGAAGGTCTCTAAAAAAGCGTAAGCTGGCACACAACCTCTCTCCATAGGAACTGTGATTACCTTGTAGTGCATTTTACATCTAAAGTTGGACTACATGTCCATAAGTAGACTGTAGTGAAGAACAAATTTCTGCATCTAGAACAGACTCAGAGTTCAAAAGGATGGCCTCCTTTTTAGTCATTGTTTCAACACTTCCTAGGAAATGGAACAAAAGGGTTGTAGGAATTTGCAAACAAACAGAAGAAAAGTAGACTATTAACCAGGCTACACAGCTTACCTTTGCTTTTACTTTAACTGACAAATGTGAAATTCTCCTTAGAGTAGGAACTGAAGTGTGGGACTCAAAAGAAAGGTGGGTATGAAGGACTGCTTTTATATTCCACACTGCCAATCTGAACTAGTCCAAGTTTTCTGCTTCTCATGTAAATGCTCCAATATTTTTATTTTTTACTTTTACATATAAGTTCATAAATAATGTTATTATACATGTACACACAGCACACAGACACACATATATGTACAGATATATATATAAATAAAAATGTACAATGTCATCAGTGTAATCCTATTCCTTGACTTCATATCCTTAATCCATATGACTGGAAGTCAAATATGAACACAGTGATTAAAATTAATCATGCCAGTCTTTACAGGGTCACATTCTTAAAAATGCTTCCAAAAATTTTGTTTGTACTTCTTTAGTTTGTAAACAATTTCAAAATATTGTAATGGTTAGATTGAGTTCTCAGAATCACAGATTTTGTCAAGAAAGATAGGAACAGATTAGTCCCTAGAAGGAAAGCAGTTTCCATTATAATCCATCAAAATAAAGTGAAGCCAAACCACTAAAAAGTACAGTGCATTAATCAGATTAGTCCAGTGTCAAGGTTTCTATGTAAAACAGCACATTAAATCAGAACAGTGGGTGCTAATGTGATAGTGCTGCTGTTTCAAGAAGACTTGTACTGTGGATGCCGTAAGGATACATTATACAGTGAAAAGCTGCCAGTATCATGATGGTGAAGGTTTCATTAATGTGTTCCTTGAATCTGTAACTGTATCCCTTAGGGATTATCTTTCACTTACTGTTATATTGGTTTTATAAGTACATCTGATTTCTCTCATTATTTATTTTTATAAAGTTTACCTTGAAAATAAAGATGAAATGGTATTCCTGCATGCTCTTCCTAATTGTGGTTATTTGATGCTATGACAAGAGGGAAGCATTTTAGTCTAATCAAGACTTTTTTCATTTTCACTAAAAATTTTAACTACCCAGATAGATTTTCTCCCTTAATCTGTAAGTATCAGGTATTCTGGGTAAAAATCCTTGTTCTTTTCTACTGATCAGGAAAAGTAGATTTTATTTATAGTAAAATATAACTTCTTTTTCAAGAGTTCTCCTTAAACACTTGGAGAAGTAAACTTCTCTCAGTGTTAGATTATTCACTGATTATTCACAAAAAAAAAAAAATCACTGAATTTTGGAAACAAGTTAGTACTTGCGTTTCTTGAACTTCAGTAATAGTGACACTGAGAAGACTTCACTTGCAAGTTACATTAAGTGAAGAATTTTGATTCATACTGTGGAGTGATTATGTGCATTGCTTGACCTTGCTATGGTGCACAGCATTAGAATGTTCTTTTTCTATCTGCCTACAAAATAAATAACCTCTATGACATTAAGTTCCTTAGGGCAACAGCTGTACTAGCGCATACGGCTCAGCATGGTGTTTTGATGGTTTGGGTTATTTTGCATTATAAATGACCTACAGTCATTCCCATTTTTCCAAAGAAGACTTAAAATATTTATTCTTTTTTTCAGTTTAATAATTTGCTATAATTGTAATTTATCTGAGGTAAATCTTGTCATTGTGTTATTTAATTTTACGATGTTTAAAGACAAAGACTGGAGACTCCTGCTAAAGTAGCTGCACAAAACCAAACCGCTATAGAAATGATATACACCGCATACTGTTGGCCTCCAGCTTGTCCCCTACGAGCAACACTTACTTTTGATGCTTGAGGTAGCTCTTCATTTTGCTTTCTACAGATACATTCTTTTCCAGCAGGACTAGAACACATTATGTTTCTTTCAACAAATTGCTCCCTGGGAATGGTGATTGTCCCTGGAATTGGTAAGTGGAAGCTTGTTGAACTGTCACAGCACTTGACTGGAACAGAGAAGATATTCTTGGAATCTGGAGAGGAAGGTATATTTTGGATCTGAACTTAAATTTTTATTTATTCAAATTGATAACCTTCCTTTGGATTGCTCTTTAAGTACTGTCATGGAACCTCTATGGGCATGAAAATCTTTACAAAGATAATTCTAAGGATTCTTTAGATTCGTGTTTACCGTTTTGTTATATTAATAGCATGATTTACTTTCTCTCAGTGGGCTAAATGATCTCATTATTACACTGTGGGAGAAAATAGATTTAAGTTGGAAATCATGTAGTACAGCATTTTGTCAGCCATATTTATTAACATATTAATATTATATCAGGGAAAATAATTGAGCTGAAATCCTGAAAAAGGTGTTTTATATTATATACTTCCATAAAACATTGACACTAAGCAACCTTAGCATTTGGTGTAACTGATTTATTTGAAATTTCTTTTGTGGCACAAGAACAAAAAAATCATGCACCATATTTTATTTTTTTTTATTCTCAGATTTCTTCAGTATCGACTCACATGGTTCTGGCTTATGACTGCACATATGTACAGATGAATGTGTAAATAACCACAGAGAAAAATAGTTATTTCAATACTTTAATCTTCAGCTAGATCTGTTGATGTGACTACTTGACTAAGGGTATAAATGGTGTAAAAACAGTGTACAAAAAACACACTGAACTTTAGTATACTAAAAGATCTAATTCCAATTCCTGTATGAAAAATACACGTCACATGCACAGTACCTTCTGAAAAAGGAATTAACATTTCACTCACTGAAGAATCTGGCTCTTCAGGAGAGACTCACGGATTGGAGATTTCTTAGCCCAGATGTGAAAAGGTGCGAAGGATCTTATAAACTCCTGAATAAACTCCTGAAGGGGAGAATAAAGAGTATGGAGCCAGAATCTACCCAGTGGTGCCCTGTGTTAGAAAAAGAGAAAATGGGTACAAACTGAAACACTGGAAATTTTATTTAATGTGTGAGGTGGTCAAACACTGGAGTAGGGCACAGAGATGTGGAGTCTCCATCCTTGAAGACAGTTAAAAACCAACTACATACAATCCTGAGCAAACTACCATGGGCTGATCCCGCTCAAAGAGTGAGTGGGACTGGACAAGCTTCAGAGGTGTCCACCAGCATCAGCTCCATACAGTGGTGCTGGAGGTGAAGTCTCTTCATAAACACTTGTGAAAATTCAGGTATTTCCTATGGTTAGAGTTGCATAAGAAAAAAACTTTAACATCGAATTTTGAGTTAAGTAGTCCTGTTGCTGCATAGATGTTTAAAACCTCATTAATTGTGTGAATCATATCTTATATACAAGAGGTCAAAATGAATTTTCATATTATGAGTCCATGTTTCCATGACCAGAATAAAATATAACGTATAAGAGAGATTATATGCTTTTTGGCTACAGTTCTCTTTGCAATATATTCATTTTAGATGTTTAAGAAGGTCGTTACAGAAGGGTATTTAAAGTAAGTAGATATATCAGATGACAAAAAATAGAACTGTTGTTAGCTCATCCCAACATAAAGAAAAATACATTCCAAAAAGAGATTATAGCTTAACCTTTAGATGAGAAATATACAGACAGATCCTTGTCTTGATAAACATGGGGAATTTTCAGTTCAGAAAGATCTTTAATTTGGAAAACTCTACCTTGCCTCTCTTGCATTCAAAATTGAGAATCCGTCTATAACTATTTAATTCCTTTAAAAATTTCCAGTAAGCATATATTTGCTAGTCTTAAATTCTACAGTGATTTTTGATATGAGTAGAGGTAGAACTATGAAGAGGAATCTACTTTTGGCCTAACTGGGAAATATGATTAGCCAAGAGGAGTGTGATGTGAAGCTGTAAGTGCTGTTTGAAGTGATTCTTCTAGTTAAGAAGAGGTTTCTACCTCAGGTTAAAGTGCATCTCATGGTAACATTTGCTCTTCTGCCATCCAAACCAGCCATGCAAGTCCCTCTCATCTTGTGCTGTCCAAACTCAGAAAAAAGCCTTAAATTTTTAATATCCCTGAACATTAACTTTGAGCAACTGCAGAGCATATGCTCTCTGCACATTCTATATAATTTTAATAAGGTAGAGTCTCCCAGAAGAAAAGGTGACATGACTGAATACTGTACATTTTTTAGAACAGTATTGGAAAAACTCCTGTGCAGGAAATACAACACTGCATTTTGCTCCTTAATTCTGGAGACAACATATATTAGTAGAAGCGATCCCCATGTATTAGTAAAGATCTCTAGATGTTAGCAGAAGAGAACTCCACATGTGGATATGTAGTCATACATCACATTTTATGATTCTCCATGTTAATTAGTGTAAATGGTACTGACATTGATCACTAAATGTAACAGCGATGGTCGCATCATGAACAATCCTATTAATCTTATGTGATTTTATATTTCACTTTACATTCTTTCTGCTGATCTTCTTGTCAGACAAGAATCCATCACCTTGCTTTGACTAATGTTTTCTTAAATTTTAGTGAATGTATGTCACGGCTTGCATATTGAGTTATATGCAGGTTTGCTCTTGTAAAAGCCAGCACTGCTGTTATCCTGTCAACACCAGGTTTCAGAAGGAATTCCTTTGGTGGGTCTGCTTTCACTGTGGTGCCCCTCAAATTTGCAGTTCAGCCCTGCAGAGGGCTCTTGCTGGTTCGATGTCTGCACTTAAAGATCAACTTTGATTTCAGTTGTTTTCCTAATATCTTCCACTTACTGAATTACTGTTTTCTTTACAGAAAGCCTTGGAAGGCCATTGGAAAAGACACATTTTTAATAAACATACATACTGGGAGAGGGAGAAACACTGAGGCTGTATACTGGTATTTAAACTAAATTTTTTGTCCTACACTGACTTTGAAGCTACTTCAAGAAAAGACATTTTGGAGTCTATTATTACATGCCATAATTTTGAAACTAAAGCAATCAAGAAACAAATATTTTTTAAAAAAGAAAGAACTACTATCTCCTCAAATAATATTACTATACATTTGGTACTGATTTTTCCGTAATGATAAAAAAGAGTTTCATTATTGTAAATGAGCATTTACAGTATATTTTGGACTTACTACAAGAACTGTTAAAGTGAGGTACTAGGATGTCCTGAGTAATTTTCTTTAAGCTTTACTACTCTTAAGTAACCTGACTGTCTCAAGTGAGTGCCAATACTGCCTTCGTGCCAATCCACACCATGCTATCAAGTTATTTTTCCCTCCCGCATCTAATCTACTTTTCAGCACCTGTACCAAAGCCAAACTTCCATAATGAGAGTCTCAAGTTCGGAAAGTGAGGGGGTGAAAGTTACTTAAGCCTGAGAATATTTGGCACAAGAGTAGTAAGAGAGATTTTTGTGAGGAGTATACAAAAAATTTGGGTCATAAGGAAGAGAACAGAACAAATTCTGCTATCATG
Source organism: Odontophorus gujanensis (assembly GCA_013399175.1). NCBI lineage: Eukaryota > Metazoa > Chordata > Aves > Galliformes > Odontophoridae > Odontophorus > Odontophorus gujanensis. Next base: position 422,212 of record VXAB01001564.1, read on the forward strand.
CACCAACCAAACTCCTATAACTGGTAGGTTTCTTTGCGTTAGTGAGGGGAGGACTTGGCTGAGAATTTATCTAATAGGTTAAATGTAAATACAGTCCAGTAGAGAACTGCATTTTCCAGACTAATCTGAAGTGCTTGCTGGGAGTTATGTGTGTCCCTTTCTTATTTTAAAGAGAATGAGTAGGAGAAATATAATCTAATCATTTGCTAATATTTCTTAGAGATGGGAGTAGGAAAAGGCTTTAGATTTCTTCAGCTAATTATTCTACTTTATTTTTCTTCTTAACATGATTCTGTCTTCTCAGGAAAACTGCTGTTTTGGGTCTAGTCTTACTGAACTTCTGCCCAGCGCTTAAACTAAATTGAATCAGCCTTTCCAGAAGACTGGAGAAGATGTGACAATTGTTTAGAACTAAAATTTGAAAAAGAAATGCCATATCTGCACTGATGCTCAAACCTGGGATATGAACTCAGGTCGTGTGAGTCATCCTCACCACAATTCCTGAGTGAATGCAGCCAGGAAAAGTTAGTGGAAACACAGGCATTTTGTAAGTGGCCTTGACACTAAAATCACCGATCTCTCTGTCTAGTGATTCTTTACATGTGGATTTGGGAGAAACATTTAGTATGGAAGGGTTGGGGGAAAGGGTCCTCTGAATAAGGGCAAGTGCCTTCCTGCTCCATTGCAGAGCCATGGAAATTGAGCCCTTGCCTTCCAATTGGTGGTTGACATTTCATGCAAGAATGGTTGTGAGATTAGCTAAACCAAAACATAACCAATACCCAATCAGTCTCTTCCAAATGCACAAGAAGATATAGGAAGAAGAAAGGCGATAGGTGGACAGTTGGACTGGATGATCTTGTAGGTCTTTTCCAACCTTGGTAATTCAATGATTCTATGAGTCTATTAGAGGTGTTTTAGCAGAAAAGCCATTTAACTGTACAAAGACATAGAACAATCTCTAAATATGGACTGATTCAGCACAGTATTATTTTGTGACATTATAACACTAGTGTATTTTTTGTTTGTTTACTGTTTTATTCTGATAATATTTTAGCTTAGATTTATAAAGAAAAAATCAGTTGAGTATTTTATGTCATTTGTCTATATAAATATTAAATGCAAAATATTTGCTAGTAGCACAGAATCTTTACAATTATTTATGGCTGGATTATGGATATTATTATGGATATTTTGTGGAGGGCATAATGTAAGTTCTTACCCCTGACCTGTTTATAGAAACACTTCTCAAATTTAATTTAAATGCACTGGTCTATATTTTATGTTTTACTGTTGTTGTTGTTGTTGTTCTTTACTTCCTCCTTTATTCTATGCTGGATAGACTCAGAGTTCCTCTCAACTAAGGTTCTGCAATTAAAATTTGAAGAAACTTATCTAGACTATGAATTGACAAGTCAGTTCCAGACAGCAGGAGTGATTTGTAAAGCATTCTGGCTAATATCTAAAATTAGTGAATAAACTCAGAGATACTATTGGAATGTTTAAGTGTAACTCTTCTCTCTCCACCCACCACCTGATATCTCTTTAGTACCTTCTTATTCCACATATTGATTACAAGAAAGTGTCATTCATTTGCATATTTGGTAAATGCAGATTGACATCACTTTACTTCTGTTGCTCTTATCCTTTACTGTGATTGAAATACACATAAATCTGTTTAATCTCAGTAAATATTATATTTATCCATTATTTTAGTTAACACAACATTAAATGTGTTTTCAAAATTTTTATTACTGTTTTCAAAGTCCATTTCCATTGTCAGAAAGGATATATGTCTTAAGAAACAGAATACAATCTTCTGTTCTGATCCCTTTCCTTTACCCACTTCTGCAAGAGGAACATGCAGGAATTTAGAGTAATGTTTCTCTTCATTTCTGCACTGAATCCCTTTCTATTTACTTCTGCAGTATATTGAGTAAATAGTCATATATCAGAACACATTTACCTCAAATGTATTAGCTCCTGTCTCTCACTGATCTCAGGATCTAGGTCAAATTTAAGTGTTAAAGAGTTAATTACCAATACATTGAATAATAAAATGTAAATGTCCTTCGTTTTCATTTCGATTATGAAACTAAGGTGACTGTACATCTATCTTAATTCAAATACATTTTTTTATTAGGAAATTATCAAAAAGAGAAACTATCTTTCTTGGTCTTATTTTTAATTATGAAAAAGATTTATGAGATCAACAATTTACTGGAAACAATTGGTTTGTAATTAACTCAAATATTGATTAAAAGAAAAGAAAAACAGCTCTAGTATCAAGTGTTTTCTCCCAGCCTATGACAGTGTGTGCAAAAGCTGCATTAAAATAAAAAGCAGTACGTTCCCACTAGGTATTAGGGAATACTGTGAGTTTTAGAGTCAACCTAATCTGTAGCTGCTTTACATGGTAACAATGTTTGATATAGAAATTCTGTTTAGCCCTTTATGTACTTTTACACTGTATGCAAACTAGTATTTGCTATAAATAAATGTTGTTAAAGCTCATGTAGGTTCATTAAAGTGAATTTTTAAGTCAAACAGCAGCCACTGATTTCCAGGTCAATATATACTCTTGATAAGTTAAGCATTTAGAAGCAACTCTATCTGTCCAATAAATAGGTGGTGATTGCGAGTTCATTGTTTACAATTACCTTAGGAACATTCTTAATTCTACCTCCCTTGTTAACGTCTACTTACTATATATGAAGACTGCTCTGAAAGTAATGCTTCCTATTTTTTTCTGTTGGCCCACAACAGAGGCAGATGTCGGTGGTTCAGCAGTAGAGGTTGAACCTTCCTGTCAATATTCTGTTACATTTTGGTGCCATTCGACAGATGACAGTGGAGGTGCAATTTGACAAAATGGCATCTGACACAGAAGTGTGTATGAAGCAAAGGTGTGGAATTGAAATCCTCCATGCAGAAAAAATTGCACCCATTGGCATTCACTGATACTTGCTGAAAGTTTATGGAGACCAAACAGTGAATGTGATCAGGGTGAGGCGGTGGTTGGTGTGTTTCAGCAGTGGTAACAGCGACAGTGGATCATCTCTGCTGATTTTTATGAGTACGGCATGCAGGCTGTTGTTCATTGTTGGCAAAAAAGCATGGCTAAAGGTAATGGTGATGGCTATTCTGCAAAACATGTTTTATAGCTGTGAATATTCTCTGATGAGTAGTGTTGTTGTACTCTTTGTTGTAGTGTCCGCAGAAATAAAAGGGAGGCATTACTTCCTGAACAGCCTACATACAATTGTGTGCTTTAAGACACAGCTTCTTAAAAGTACATTAATTGTGTTGTCATCTTTTGTGTCTACATTTTTTTTCCTTTGTAGATAGCTAAGGATTATTTACTACCTTCAGGTAAATCAAGAGTCAATCCCTGCTTTTGAGCTTATGATGTCCAAGGAGAGCTTATAATTTTATCCTTAATGCATGGAAGAGGATGAAGAAAGGGTTATGTTTCTCATTTTAGATGCATTAAAGGTTGGATAGAAGCAGGAGTTACATAGCATGCAGGAGGTATTGCTCAAAGCTATATATTGATACATATGGTATTATTCAGATCCTTTTAATGATGAAGACTGTTCCAAATTTTATTGAATTTATAAATGACTTCTCTGCTATCTCTATATGATAATGAAATCTCTATCAGAACCAGACCAAATTCCCCTTTTTCTCATACCTTGCTCACTTTAAAAGATGTTGCCAAGAATGCTTTCATTCACAATGAAAATGTATTTGTGCTACTAGGAAATATTTCATTTTGTTTTCTCGTCATGGTACCACTCAACTTTGACTAGTGTGCTTTTATTCCTGATTTACTACTAGCTAGGAACAAAACTCTCTTAACTTCGCATATAATTTAAACAATATTTTTTTCATGTGTAGATGTGGAGAGCTACTACAATTTAGAGATTTCCATACTAAGCATATTCTTTGCAAGCACAGTTTGCAGAAGTAATCCTTTATCTCTGGAATGGTGTTTTTCAGAGCTAAAAAGATATATGGTGAGGCACTGAGAGCTGTCTGTCTTTGGGAAGTCTGGTGCGCCCTAAATAGACAACACAGTGTTGTATGAACATCCATATACCACTCACTACATGTTCTAGGAGGTGCATATTTCCTGACTGCTCTGCTCAGATCTTGTTCTTCAGTCTCAAAATATATAAGAGAACTGGAGTAGGGTCAGAGAAAGATGTCTGTAAGTGTAGAACTACAATACAAAGAACATCTTTGGTAGACTAGTACTTGCCAAATTGTAAAAGAGATGACAGAGAGGATCTAGGAGAGGACTGTAAAACTGTGAGAATACTATTATGGATTAAAATTTAAAAGGTATCACTGATCATGTACAACAGGTGAGTTAGACATTGAATGATATGGAGTTTGATATTCCAGCTTGTTAAATTGTGTGGGTACTTATGCTGGCATCAGAACATATTCAATATAACTGGCTCATGTGGGGAACTCGGCTCATTTCATCTTGCATGATAGTGCTGTTCAGTTCCTCAAAGCTCTGAATGCTAAAATATAAAATCATATAAAGAAAGCTTAAAATAAACATTTCCATTCTGCCTCTATCAATTATCTCATCTGATGAAAATATTGAATAAGATGAAAACTTGTCATAAAATGATTGTTTAATCTTTTGCATCAACAAATAAATGCTAACGTTACAGGATATGTGTTTAATTTTTAATCACAGCATTTCTTTTAAAACTTTTATTCATCTTCTGGCACTGCTTTATCCAGTACATGTGTATGAGTCATTTCTTCTGCATGGATGGATGTAAGGGAATCTGCTGACATGAGACATTCATTCTTCGCTGGTGAAATAAATTCCTCACTGGAACCTGTGTGGTTGAAGGTAAAAGTCATGTTTTTCTTGTTATTTTTTTTTTTTCTTTTTTAATCCCCGCTGGAATTACCTTTCCTTTACAGAGAGAGTAACTCCCTAAGGTCTTCAAGTTTAATTAAAGAGAAAAATATGCACTGCTACATTAAAACTGATGGGAAAAAAAGAAAAATGTTAGGTGCATTTTTTTTTCTTTGACTCTCAATCTGAAGTGTCATAACAAAATATTATCTACTTGTAGCAAACCAGACTTGTTGTTAAAGTTTCTACATCTCTTCAAACATTTTCACTAGTATTCCGTACCTATTCTTTGGAACTGTAGATAAGTATTTTCTTCTGTGTTAGAGGCTTTTCTAATCATAACAGTGACAAGAAAATTACCAAATTCTCTATGGCACAAGATATTTCAAAGTGTTTCAAACGGATAGACTGATTTATAGCTATTTATAGCTATTATTTTTTAATTAAAATGGGAGAAGAGGTATAATTTTTTCTGTTCAAATGAAATCTCCATCAAACTTGAAATAATTTAAAAGGGTGATGAAGTGCTGGCACAGGTTACCCGGAGCAGTGGTGGATGCCCCATCCTTGGAGGCATTCAAGGTCAGACAGGACCAGACTCTGAGCAGTTTTATCTAACTGCAGGTGTCCCTGTTCATTGCAGGGGAATTTGACCTTTTTTTGGGGGGAGGAAGTCTTTGAAATGAAAACTAAAGCGAAAAAGGCATTCAGCATCTCTTCCTTCTCAGCATCCCCCATTACCAGGACACCCCCCTCTTTCAGCAAATGACCCACATTGTCCCTAGAATTCCTTTTGCTGTTAACACACTTAAAAAAACCTCTTCTTATTATCTTTTATCTTCTTTGCCAACTTCAGCTCCAGGTGAGCTTTAGCCACCACCTGAATCAGAAAATTATCTTCAACATATTGCAGAAACTGTCTGGACCACAGGTGCCTTGTCACGTTGCTTACACAACAGATATCTGGATGATTACAGTCCACCATGAAAACCAGTGGTCGGGATTTTGAGCCTAC
>VXAB01001565.1:0-25949 GCA_013399175.1 Odontophorus gujanensis
TGTGGGACCTCTCCAGATAACCTCTCCAGATAATATATATATATTCATAGGAGAAAAGAAACTTCAAATTATTTGAAACAAGCCATGAATACCGAGACAGATTAATTCCATGCAGCTAATGTAGTGGAGGTCTGTAAGAACAATCAAACTCTTTAAACTTTCTTTCAGACTGCCTTGTGTACCATATAAACTTCATATAAAATAGGGTTGCCTACATTTCCTCGTTAACTTTGCACATGAAGAGCTGCATAGATGATTTTACCTTCTGGCTATAAATGTAGCTGCAATGTTTGATATTGAAACTGATATGGAAAAATGCTAGAAGGATGATTGTCTAAACAAAGCAAAGCCAAAAACTGAAGTTTTAAAAGTAGGAAAAATTAAAAGGTCTTTTTACTGCATAGCATTATATTTTATGTTGAAATAGAACTGAGAGGCAAAACGTTATTTTTCTATATGAGATAGAAATTACATGGCTGTTTAGAGACTGAAGACTTTTATCCTACTCTCTCCTTCCTGTAAGAAAACACATCAAAGTGTCTGTTAAGAGAAGGATTTGTGATATATTTCTAGCAAACTCCATGGTTTCTTATGATGAGTTTATATGCCCTGAAGTACAGATTTCAAGTTTTTAGTTTATAGCTTTGTGATTATCTAAAAAGACAGGGTGGGTTGGTTGGTTGGTTTTTGTTTTTGGGTTGTTTTTTTTTTTCCTGCAGCTCTACCGTACTTCTTAAGGTTTTGTTTCCTTTTTTTTTTCTTTTCCCTTTTAGGAAGTGGGGGAAAAAATGAAGAACCAGAAAATATTAATAAGTCTTGAATTCTGCACTCAGGTAAAATTGATTAAAAAAAAAAAAAAGTTGTCTGTCGCTCCAGAAACCACTTGATCTCTTGCTACCTTATACTTCCATGTTAACTCACAGATGTCGTATTTGCTGCTGATCAGTACTTGCACTAACTCAAGGATTTTACAACTTGTCACAGGGCCATACCAATGAGGAATCTGGGGGTGCACAATGAGCCGGCACAGTTTAGAACCAGGTCAGCTGACCAAGGCTGGCCAAAGGCATATTCAGTATGAAGTAGTTCTTGCTGCTCACTGACAAGAGGGAGCCCGGGTGTGAGGGCAGTCCATGCTGCCTATACAGTACTGCAGCAGCAGATGTGAAAGGTGGATCAAGTGGCAGGGTGTATAAGTGCTGACCCTCTTTACTCAGGTGACCAGCTCTCTTAGTGGCGGTCTCTGAGACTGTAGGTTTAACCATGCTCTCCACCAGACAGTGCACTTGACCAAGAAAGACTGTTGTGACTCAGATAAAGGGCCTGCCCAGAAATATGGTGGTTCAGGCCTCTGGGTGCAGGGAGTGCAGAGCCTGCTGCTGCTGGGGGAGGGTGACAAGCATTCTACCTGCATGAGGTGAGAGCAGGTGGAAGAGAGAGGCAGTTGTCCCCACACCTTGAGACTACCTCTGCCAGGAGAGAAAGAAAGGTAATTGTGGTAGACAATTCCCTTCTCAGGGGAACGGAGAACACCATATGCTGACCTGACCCATAGGGAGGTGTGCTGCCTCCCTGGAGCCTGGATCTGGAACCCAAAAATTCCCATGTCTGGTTCATTCCTCTGATTATTATCTGTTACTGATAGTTCAGGCAGGCAGTGATGAAATCACCCAGGGAAGCCTGCAAACTATCAAAAAGAGTTTAAGAAGGTTTCATTGAAGGAGTGGTGAGGGATACAGAGCGGTCTAGGAAAACCCAGGCTCTGAATAAGTGGCTGAAAGGCTGGTGCCACCACAGGAACTTTGGGTTCTTTGATCGTGGGGTGGTTTACTTGGTGCCAATACTGATGACTGTGGATGGGTCTCACCTGTCTTGAAGGGGAAAGTGGAAATCCTAGGCTAGGAGCAGGCAGGGCTCATTGAGAGAGCTATAAACTAGATATGAAGGGGGAAGGAGAGAAAATGTTGTTTGATAGGGTGGAGTGAATAGTTCAGAGTTGACCACCACCCTCTTCCCCCTTCAGATCTAGTTGACGACAGTACAGAGAAGGGCTTGGGGATGTTGTTGTTGTAGGAGATAGCAGGGAAATACCTCTGGATCATCCTGTAGGATCTTGTGAGGACTCCCCAGTGGAGTTACCATTGTGAATTCCCTGCCTGAAATCTCCTTGCACCTGATACCTGAACCTGTTGCTTCCCTAAAGTGTCTGTATACTAATGCGTGCAGCCTGGGATATAAACAGGAAGAGTTAGAAATGTGCATGCGGTTTCAAGGCCAAGATCTCATAGCAGTCACAGAGATGAGGTGGGATGGCTCACATGACTGGAATGCTGCCATGGTTGGCTATGTGCTTTTTAGGAAAGGCAGGATGGTGAGGTGGGGTGGTGGAGTTGCTCTTAATGCGATAGAAAGGCTAGAATGTACAGGATGTAGTGATCATGAGATGGTAGATTTCCAGAACTTGCTGGTCAACATTTAAAGAGTATTTCTTCCAAGCTCAGGATTGGTGTGTCCCTGTGAATAAGAAATCAGGCAAGCATGGCAGGAGACCTGTGTGGATGAGCAAGGAACTCATGCATAAACTCAAAGGGAAGAGAAAGGTCCATGAAATGTGGAAAAAGGGTCTGACCACTTGGGAGGAATGTTGTCAGGGCTACTGGGTTGCAATGAGGAAGGCCAAAGCCAACCTGGAATTGGATCTGGCTAAGGAGATAAAGGATAATAAGAAAGGGCTTTTTACATCTGTCAACAGTAAAAGGAAGACTAGAGAAAATGTAGGTCCCCATCTAAATGGGGGTGGAGGGGTGGAGAGTGTTTAGCTAATGGAGGATGCTGAGAAGGTGGAGATACTGAATGCTTTCTTAGCTTCTGTCTGTCTTAACAGAAAGAACTTTCCCCTGGGACTTCTGGACTATGGGGGTAAGTGAGAGGGGCTGAAGACTGGAAGGCTCCCCTTTGGTGAGGCAGGAGATAGTCCAAGAATTTCTATGCACCATCAGTGTATATATATCCATAGACCCCAGTGAGATGAATCCACTTGTGCTGAGGCAGTTGGCAGAGGTGATTGCTGAACCTCTCTCTATCATTTTCAAGAGGTCTTAGATAATTGGAGAGGAATCTGAAGACTGGAGGATAGCCAATGTCAATCTAGTCTTCAGAAAGGGCAAGAAGGAGAATCTTTGTAAATACAGGCCAGTCATCTTTGCCTAGTCCCTGGAAAGGTTACGGAACAGTGTCAACGGTTTACGGGCAGGTTTGNCCAGTACCAAAAATCATAAAACCATGACAAACAGCTTGTTCTGGATGCTGTCTCCAGGCAACTGGAAGAGAAGAAGGTTATCAGGAGTAGTCAGCATGTGTTCACAAGGAGGAGATCATGCTCAACCAAGCTGTTAGTCTTTTATGATGTCATTGCTGGGTGGGTGGAGGGAGACCAGTGTATGTAGTCTACTTTGATTTCAGCAAAGCATTTGTCACTGTCTCCTGCAGCATCCTTATAACAAAGTTGAGGAGGTGTGGAGTAGGTGAGTGGATGATGAGGTGGGTTGAGAACTGGCTGAGTGGCAGAGCTCAGAGGGTTGTGATCGGTGGTGCAGAGTCCTGTTGGTTGCCTGTATTTTGCTGTGTTTGTCAGGGGTCCGTGCTGTGTCCAGTCTTGTTCACCATATTCATCAATGACCTTGATGGGGGGATTGAGCCCACCCTCCCCAAGTTTGCTGATGATACAAAGCTGGGAGGAATGGCTGACACATTGGAAGGCTGTGCTGCCATTCAGTGAGACCTGGACAGGCTGGAGAGCTGGGCAGAGAGGAACTCGATGAGATTTAACAAGAGTGATTGTAGAGTCTTGCACCTAGGGAAGTGTAACTGCATGCACTGGTACTGGTTGGGGGATGTGACCTCTTTAAGAGGAACTCTGAGGAGTGGAACTTGGATGTCCTGGTTGGTGACAGGCTGGCCATGAGCCAGCAGTGTGCCCTGGGGGCCAAGAAGTCCATTGGGATCCTGGGGTGCATTAAGAAGAGTGTGGTCAGCAGGTAGAGGGGAGTGATCCTTCCCCTCTACTCTGCCCTGGTGGGGCCTCACCTGGAGTACTGTGTCCAGTTCTGGGTGGCTCCCCTGTACTGAAAAAGACAGGGATCTCCTTGAAAGAGTCCAGCGGAAGGCAGGAGAAAAGGAATGGAAAACTCTCTTATGCGGAAAGGCTGAGAGACCAGTGTCTGTTCAGCCTTGAAAAAAGAAGACTCAGAGGTGATCTGATCCATGTCTGTAATTTTCTAAGATTCTAGAGGCAAAGGGTTGAGGATAGACTCTGCAGTGTGTGGCAATAGGACAAGGGGAAATGGCCACAAACTGATGCATAGGAAGTTCCACACAAATGTGCAAGGGAACTTCTTCACAGTAAGGGTGACGGAGAACTGGCACAGGCTGCCCAGAGAGGTTTTGGAGTCTCCTTCTCTGGAGATGTTCAAAACCTGCCAGGACACCTACTTGTGCAACCTGATCTAGGGCACTTAATTTGGCAGAGGGGTTGGACTTGACGATCTCTAGAGGTCCCTTCCAACCCCTACGATTCTGTGAGCTATAAAACTGGAGGAGTAGGATGGGTTTATGTGGTTCTACTCCCTAGTCCAATTGCTGTGTATACCTTTTGCTTTGCATATTCTTTTAGCATTGTTATTACTGTTATTTTCCATTCCTTTTTTGTTTTATTAAACTGTCTTTATGTCTTTATCTCAACCTACAGCTTTTAATTTTCTTGCAGTTCTCTCTCTCATCTCACTGGGAGTTGGAGAGTGAGCTAACAGCTGTATGCCTCTGAGCTGCCTTCTCAGTTATACCCCAACGCAATTCCAGCAGGCTTCTGAAATTCAGTGAACTGAGGTTTTGTCCTGTTTAGTTCAATTACTCAATTACTTAATAAATAAATAAGTAAAAATGTAGCACATTCAACATAGACCATGTTCACAAGATGAGCTTTGTATAATTATAATATTATTTTCTAATACTGTTATAAAAAAGAATGGACCATGAAACCAAGGTGATAAAAAAATAATAGTTGAACTGCAGAAACAACTGCAACATCAAATGAGGCATCTAAGTCATTTTATCTTCTCTCATTTGACCTTTTTTCACAGTTGGATCTTTAATAGACTGAGAGACAGTAGTAATGTACTGTGCTTTCAGACAAAGGATGTATCAGTGCTGACATAGATTTCATGACCCTGAAGAGTTCAGGTATTTATCTAGCCCTCACATCTGATTCTTTCTTCTCCCTTTGCCTTCTTAAGTTAAGTTTAATTTTTTTCTCTTTGCCTTAATGTTTTTTTGGTTTTTTTTTTCCACTCAACTATCACAGATTCTTATTTAAAACCATAAAGAAATTAAGGTCACTTCAGTTTTATGTAGCCTCGCTAAATGACAGGAATACTGAATTATTCTTCAGAGTAATCTGAAGAGTTTATTTTTATTCTGTAGACTTTTACATGTGTACCTACATTTGGAAAAATATGGATAGGTCTGTTAATGTGAATTGGTTCATTAATGTGCCTAAAGTTAAACATGAGTTTGAAAAGGAAGACCTTATGCTCACAACACAGTAAGACAGCAGTGAGCATGCAGATTATATCAGTGTGAAAAATTATGCTGCAATTATCTAATACACAAGGAACATTTAACTCTTCCTGTGGAGAAGAGACCATTTATATTGGTATGTCACATTTTTTCCTATGTCTCTTTTTGGATAATATCCAGACTGATTTACAGATATATTAAAAAAACCTTAGAATGTAGATGTCTGGTTATAGAAATGCAACCTGGTAAGTTCTGAAGTCACAGATCATGGAACTCATGACAGAAATATACACTGAATTTCTGAACAGTAAAATAGCCCAAAGGAACAGAAAGAATAATATATATATTTTTTACTCTTTCAAAAAAGCAGGATAACTATTTCACAATACTAAGCTGAAATACTTTATTGTCTTCCATCCTCAGCTATCTGGGCTACAAATCCATTATGTAAAAAAGATTTATAATGTAAGGAGAAAGACTAAAAATTTCATAAGCTTGAGAGACCAGGTTTAACACCTGTATATTCCTTTGTGAAGTTGTATGCAATTACACTGATGCATTATGAATCTTGTACATATTACTTCACGGAGTTTTGTTTGGTTGTTTGGTTGGGTTTTTTTGAGAGGTTTTTTTTCATTTTCTTGTTGGTTTTGTTTTTAACCTGTTTACAGTCTCCCACTTTTAAAAAATTTGCATTTATTTTCTTTTCCTGAAGAGAAAACTTTATGAAAATTTACCTAATTCTGTGTATTTCCAGACATCTGGTTGTGTCCACAGCTGCTTAACTGACAGGAGACATCTAATACTTTACTAACATTTTAAAGTAATCTCAACATCCTTTATTTGTTTGTTTGCTTATTTATTTATTTTAGTTAGCAATACTTTCAAACTATACTTTAACTCTCTTGTCTGTGAACACTGAAATTTCCAAGCAAGCTAGCTGGAATTCCTAGAGGTTGATCCAACATGCTATGGGCCTCTAACACTGGTAAATAACCAAGAACCACTGTGCCACTTTCTCACAATAAGCTGATGAGGTAAGGAAAGGGAAATGGCTCACCAGTTACTGTCACATGCAAAACAGACTTAGCTTAAGAGAGATTTATGTAATTAGTTGTCTACTGAAAACAGCATAGAGCAGTGAGAACCAAAAGCTAACTAAATACAACTTCCCTCTCATTCAACCTCTTCTACTTCTTCCACTCAAGTTGTGCAGGAATGGGAAATGGAGTCTGTGATCAGTCCATAAAGCTTTGTTCTCTGCTATTCCTCATTACTCACTCTCTTCCTCTGCTCTGATATGGAGTTCCTTACACAATCCTTCCTGAATTGATCCTGAATGGGCTTCCCACAGGTGCAGCTCTTCAAGAACTGCTCTGGCATGGGTCTATACCACAAGGTGAAATCCTTCAGGAGCAGAGTGCTCTAGGTCCCCAGAGATGATAGCTCCCTCAGATCTCCTGTCCACCATGGGCTTTTCTCCTGAGTCTGCTCCATCAGGCCATGTCCACCTGCTTCACTGTGTTCTTCTGCATGGAATGCACATGGAGATCTGCTCCATGTGGTACCCCATGGACTGCAAGAGGCTACAGTTTGGCCTGTCCTGTGCTGCAGGGAACTTTCCATCCATGCCTGGAGCTCCTCCTGCCCCTTCTTGACTCAATTTGGTTGAATACCATGCTGTTCTTTTTTTTTTTTTTTTTGGTTGGTTGGTTTGGTTTGGTTTGGTTAGGTCTTTTTTGTGTTCTTGTTCTTTCTAGTACCAGACTATGAGCGAAGAAAGAAAATCGCAACTAGAAATGAATTCTTTATAGTTCATTTTCTGGACCACATTCATTTACTCTAAATTCAAAGTGATTCACAATATTTTTTAAAATTCAGATTTTTGAACCCTTACTTACATGGATTAGTACCTTATACATATAACAAAACTAACATAACTGGGGTATTTTTGGAACACAGTATCAGTACAGAAGTATTTCTCTAATTATAAAGAGTAACAGCAAGACGTTCCCTGATATACAATGTATTTTCTCTTTAATTAGGTAATAATGGACAATCTTTCATAAACAGTAATTATTTCCCCTTGAGCAATCAGAACAAATATGCACAGACTGCTGCATGTAAAACATAACCTATTCAGTGTAGTTAAGTGCACATTGCTTTGACTTCCAGCTGGCTGTGAATTCTTTGTAATTAGCAAAATGCCCAAAGTTCTGATTTAGCTTACAGCATCATTTGATGACTTGCAAAAAATTGGAAACTGCAGTATAACAAAATGCTCCTTATATAAAATTTTTGGACGTACAGAAATAAAACTGCAATATGTTTCATGTGGTTAGATTTTTTATGTTTACAGAAAAATTCAGATCTTCTGGATACTGCTTGAAGCCATTTTTAATCTGTCTGGAACACACCACACATGCTCTGATGATGATGATGATATCCACTAAAACCATTCACTTAACCATCCCACAGCTGTTAACATTTTTGTGATGGGTCTGCAAATCATCTAGGATCTTTAATTTGGATCTGCCTGTTCTTCTGCCTTAGATAGGCACATCAGAAACACTGAAAAGGCTTCTAATCCTTAAAGATTTTTCTTATAAGATTTTTCTTATAAAAAAAAAACAAAAACAAGTCCAAAAAACGAAATCGAAGTACTAATGCCCTAAGAATAAGTGAACATGAAACACAAAGAAACTTAAATGCAGTCAAGATAGAATGAAATGTGAAGGATATAGAAAAAACATAACTTGACCATTGCAGAATGACACGTCTCTTTTTTTTTTTCTTAGGTAATTTTCAGGGATACTAGGAGGGTTATTAGTGCTTTTGGTGACCCCGTGTGTAGAACAGTTATTTGTTCTGTGCCTCCAGGAAATAGATTACTTGCTGGGGATGACCTGCTGTAGAGGAGCTCTGAGGAAAAGGACCTGGGGTTCCTGGTGAGCAACAGGTTGGCCAAGAGCCAGCAGTGTGCCCTGGTGATCAAGAAGGCCAATGGGATCCTGGGGTGCATTAAGAATGTGGTCAGCATGTTGAGGGAGGTGACCCTCCCCTTCTAGTCTGCCCTGGTGAGGCCTCACCTCAAGTATTGTGTCCAGTTCTGGGTGGCTCCCCTGTACTGAAAAAGACAGGGATCTCCTTGAAGGAGACCAGCGGAAGGCCACAGCTCTGATTTTGAACAATTTTGCTAAACTAAAACATACATACTCTTAGTTTAGAGATATAGTTTTCTACTAATAGATCTTTAGAACTATTATTATTGTTTTCTATTGAGAAGTAGTTTCTCCAGTATATGACTACAGTCAACAGTAGTAGATGCCTCTTTCTCTGTCCTGTGACATTAAAAAGTGTTTGAGTCTTCTTAATTCTTAATTTAACCACCTGTTTGTATTGATTGAATTAAACAGTGTAAACTGAGTCCTTTATATATGGATATATGTATGTACATAAGATCTCATTAATGTTGCATTAAGTATTTTTTCTGTCTCACACACATGCACACACATGTATATCCATAAATAAATATATGTTTTTGTTTTCTTCGTGAAAGAGCATTCATAAGATGAAACAACTACACTGGAGAGATAGAAAAGAAGTAAAATTTTTGTGTGAAATGTAAAAGCTAAATGCATCCATTAAGTAAAACTGTAGGAGTTTTTTGGTTTAAAACATTATTTTTCTTTATTCTTATGTTCAAAAAAAATATGTGAAAAACATAATTGAATTGTTTCAGTACAGTGTGTGCCTTTTTAAGTCAGGCACTCAGTGTAAAGCTGTCTGTTGATGTTGAAACTATAGATATATTATTAAAAAAAACCACAACTTTTTATCCTAATCCAGGCTATTTTTTTTTTCAGATATTGAATATGTGTTGCTTAATTACAAGTGTAGATTTGTCTGTAGACACTAGATGGATAGTAGTAATATTTTTCAATATCCTAAATGTGCAATTTCCTGTGCTGCCATCAAAATCTTCCGTTTACGTCACCCTTTTTATGATGTTGATTTTCTTTTTTTTTCACCACTGAAATTCTTTTTGAAAATAAACAAACAAACACAAAGCACCTTAAATGTTTTAGACACTTAATTTGAATTTTTAAGGGTATGTCACTAACAATTTACACTGACAGAAAATTAAGAGACTGACTAATTGTCCCAAAAAGAAATTGATAATGTATTCTAAAGTCAAAGAATTTTTTCTTTCTGGCGTCATCCTTCTCAAGAGTCAATGCACCACAGAGATTTCATGACTATGTTGTCTGACCCATGAAATTGCCTTTTTCTATTTATGCATATGTTAACAAACATTGATTTATTGTGTCCTTCCTGAACTATGTAGGTCGATGGCAATGCACTGTGGAAATGCAATACGGAAAATCTATATACATCTTAACCGGTGCACATGTTCTGATACTTTCTTTCTTTTTTCTTGTTTTTCCTGGTCTTATTTGTGTTGTTCTTTGGAAAAAAAGAAACAGGATATGACTGAGGAGTGTAGAAGCTAAATAGATCTTTTTTTTTCCCTTTTTTTTTCTTGCACTTCAGTGTTTGAATAATGCAAATTTGCTTATTAAAAATTTCTGTTCACCTTTTTACTACCAAACAACATTGTCTCTGACATAAGTGCCCAAAGAATCTGTAAAACCTTGAACAGTTTTTCATTTTTACATCAAAAGCAAATATAAGAAAATGAGTCTGACAAAACATAAGCAAATCAACAAAACACAGACGTTAGAAAATGGTGGACTCTTTTTAGTGTATATTTTTTACTTTTTTTTTTAACCTGAAAAAATGCAAAAATCATAACTAGGAATGATCTTCATGTAAAAATGCACTTTAAACATACATTTACTGTGCAGATAATTATTGTAAGAAGTATCAGATAGCCTCAAAAATTAATATGTGGTAGAAATAGGGAGTATGAATTTTGAAAATGGCACGAAAATGCAAAAGTAAAATTAGGCTGGCAGATGTCATATAAGATTTAAAAGTTTAGAAGCTCAGTTGAAAACATCAAAGAAAGTGAAGAAAAATATGGAATAATGAGTGTATGTGGATGTAACAGAAGTCATAGAAGTAATTATTTTCCTTGAGTAGACAAGGAAACTACACTGTAGTTTGAAGATTTATATGATTTTGACTGACTTCTCTGGTGATCCAGCCTAGGGTGTATGTGGATAGACCTTTCAGTGTTTTGGTGGACATTTTATTTTTAAGCGTTTTTCTTTTCCTTTCCCTTCCCCTTTCCCTTTCCTCTCTAATCATTTTTATGTTATTTGTCAGCTCTTTTTAATCATGCCATCTTCATTTGATTCTGTGTTTTTTCCTCTACTTACAGCTTTTACCTTAGTAATACTTCATCCTTGGCAGTGCAAATCTCTCTGCAGCAGGTCATGGAATTAGTTAATTGCTTGAGGATTTTTAGGTAGTATGTTTGTGTTTGCTTCCCAATGCTTTTTTTTCTTTTTTCTTTTTCTTTTTTCCCCTGCTATCCTGCACTTCTCCTTGTTTTCATTTTCTACTCCTATCATGAGAATCATTCAATTCTTGTAGAATAAGCATACAACTTCTTTGGGCATTTCAGCTCTGAACTTTTCTTTATGGTCATAGCTTCTGATGAGTTTATTAAATAATAATAATAATAGTAATTGAGAATCTTATATTATTTTCAAATAAAACTCAATGTGAGGTATTGTGTAGGGCATCTTAAATTTAATATAGAGGCTAATTGCTGAGGTCAAAGAGGTAAAAAAAAAAATACAATTCTTTTAGAAGAGGAACTACATCTAAAATAGGTATCTTCTTTCTCCTTCCTCCTTTAGTCTGAGACTTGCTCTTGTGAAAGTTTAACTTAGGCAATTTTTAGTCCATGGTTGGGCCACATTATGTGATTCTTAGTTAGGTGTTACTTTCTCAGGCTACTGCAGTTACCTTAACCCATAAAGCAGATTTTTTTCCTTTATTTTGTTGTTCATTCTTTCCTTAAAGCAAAAGTTGTCTGTTAATAGATCTTCAGGCAGCATTTCAGGTAGCACTTCTGCAGTGACCAGCCCTTGACTGTCTCTGAATTGCTTTCAACTTGAGCCAAATTTTCAATATCTTTTTTGTTATCTCCAAGTACATCATAACAGGAGTCCATCACTACCAAGTTCGAACTCACACGGACAGTTCTCATAATAAGTTGATAGCAACACAACAGCACTGGGAAAGTCCTCATTCAGCATATGATGCAATTAGTACAAGGTTGTCCAAGGCCTGTTACTAGCAGTAGTGATGTTACTTTGTATGCACTACTGGGTGCTTTCTGTTTTTAACAGAAATGTTTTTACAATTTTGCTATATTAATGTGCTTATTGTTGGATCCCAAATAAGTTAATACCAATATGATTTTCTATTTAAAACTTATCTGCTTTAACAAGTATAACGAAACTCCTTTAGCTACAGCACCAGTAAGGTTTCTTTATACTCTTATATAGATGTCATGCTTCAGACATGTCAGGAATTATTCAGATGTACTCATAAACAATACAGAAACCAAATTCACAGCATTGATATCTCTTAACAGTTCCTAATGTTTTCACAACTTACTTATATTTGTCATACCTCTTGATTTTTTTTTTTTTTTAATTTTAATGTCACTTGATCTGAATGATGTTTGTTGCAAATGGTAAGCACATCTCATCCAAATTTTTCCTTCCTCCTCCATTTCTTTCAACTGTATCTTGCTATTCTAGAACCAGAGAGATTGCAGGTTTTCCTGGTGGGTCAGAAATCTTCATAGGCTAATGCTCTTCTGCATAAAAGTTTCAGTTCTTGAATGTTGAATTTTTGAGAAGCCAGTTAGTTTCTTTCCCTTTTAGGCTAAGTCAGCTGGCTTCTCTGTCTCTCCTTCCAGGAAAGCATGAACCCCAAGCCTTCTTACTGGCAGGGCAGCATGAGGAAGCAGAAATGTATTTGATTCTCCAAGCACCCCTCTGTAACAACTAAAAACACTGGCGTGTTAGCACCATTATTTTGATCAAAAGTCTAAACCACTGCATTATATTAGCATGAGACATTATTCTGTGTGAGTACAAGTGTTTTTAATGACCTTTGCTAACATTGTGTATGTTCAGGGTGAAAATATGGTTGAATAAATATAACAGAAATGTCTTCAGGGTGCTACAGTGAAGTCTACATAGAAATTTCTACACATTACAAATTGATTTGCATTTTTTTCTGTATGAAATCACTTCTTTTTCTTTCTAATAATTAAAAATGATTCTCAGTTTTCACATGAACAATCTCTGTTTAATTATGCATATGAATGTATGTGAACGCATATGCAAAAGCATGAGTATTTTGTAGGAGAAAAATTGAGGAGGCAATCTTTAATCCCATAAAAGCTTTATTCACAGCACTGTGAAATATATATAAATTTATATGTGTAATATATAAATATTCTAAAAATAGGTTATGTATATTTTCATTTCAGACCAAACTTTGATGAGTTCTGCAAGAAAAATAATCTCTGGCCTCATTAACTTTTATTTATTTATTTATTTTCTCCTTGACTTGTTGAGTGCCAAAGAGATTTTTGGGCATACTTAAATTCCTTAGAAGGTAAAGGGAATTGTTAATTTTCTATAAATAAATAAATAAATAAATCTTACTATTCACACCTTCTATCAGAGCTTCGACAATTATATACCAATTATATACCACAGCATCAAGGATGGAAATCATTCATTTAATGGACAGAAGGGACATGCAGTGCTCAAAACATGATTGAAATATGAACACCAAATTGAAGATGGTGCAAAAAGCAGCTTGCTGAGCAAAAGCACTTGGGATGGGAGATGGATAAGTCTTGTGTCCGTCTACATACTTAGTAGATACTTAGGGAATGATTGCATGTAATGTAGACAGGAACTAGGAACTGTTCAGAGCAGCTGAAAAATGATGGGAGTCACCAGGAAGACTGGAGCAAGTGTTTCAGACTACACAAGATTGTCAGAATCATTGCAGTGAGTTAGTGAATTGCCACCTGAGTGGATCCAGCAGTGTGAGGGAGATGAGACTACCACAGTTCTGTGTCTCAAGATCCTACCAATAGCAAGGCTGAAAGTGTATTCTCAGCAGATGCACAAACACACATATAGACATGTGTGTATACATACATACATATACATGTATACATACATATATATTATGATACTATAACAGTGTCAATAGGCAAAGGAAAAAACAATGATGTTGTCTATCTGGACTACAGTTAAGTTCTTTGACATGGTCTACTACAGCATCTTTCTCTCCAAAATGGGAAGTAGGGACTTGATAGGTGGACTGTTTGATGAACTATGAACTGGTTGCAAGATTGCAAGGTCGTACTCAGAGAATGGTGGTCAATGGTTCAATGTCCAGATGGAGATCAGTGACAAGTAGTCTGTACTGGGACTAGTACTCTTTAACATCTTAGAAGGATAGCCAGCAGGTTGAGGGTTCTGATTCTGCCCCTCTACTCTGTTCTCTTGAGATCCTACTTGGAGTACTACATCCAGTTCTGGAACCCTCAACACAAGAAGGACATTAAATTGTTGGAGTGGGTGCAGAGGAGGGGCATGAAGATGATCAGAGGGCAGGAGCACTTCCCCTGCAGGAATGGGTTGAGAGAACTGGAGCTCTTCAGCCTGGAGAAGAGAAGGCTTTGGGGGGGTACCTTATAGTAGCCTTTTGGTACCTGAAGTGGGGCTACAGGAACACTGGGGAGAGACTTTTTATAAGTGCAGGTAGCAACAGGATGAGATTGAACTGAAATGATTTTGAACTGAAAGGGGGTTGATTTAGACTGAATATCAGGAAGAAATTATCTACTGTAAGGGCAGTGAGACACTGAAACAGGTTGACCAGAGAGGTTGCTGATACCCCCTCCCTATGAATGTTCAAGAACAGGCTGGATGGGGCTTTGAGCAACCTGTCTAGAGAGAGATGTTCCTGCCTATAGCAGGGCAGTTGGAACTAGATGATCTTAAAGGTCCCTTCCAACCCAAACCATTCTATGATTTTATGATTCTGTTATCTTCATCAGTGACACTGACAGTGGCATTGAGTGCACTCTCAGCAAGTTTGCAAGCTGTGTGGTGAGGCTGACAAGTATGAGTGATGGATGCCATCCTGAGAGACCTATACAGGCTCAATCAGTGGGCCCAGGAGAACATCTTGAGGTTCAATAAAGCCAAGTGCAAGGTCTTTTAGCTGGGTCATGGCAATCCCTACTATCCATAAAAGCTGGAAGATGAAAGGACAGAGCACAGCCCTTCAGTAAATGATTTGAAGGTACTGGTGGAGGGGAAGGTGGACATGAGCCAGCAGTGTACACTCGCAGCTCAGGAATCCAACTCTATCCTGGGCTGCGTCAAAATAAATGTGTTCAGCAGGTTGAGTGAGGTGATCCTGCTCTTCCATACTGAGATGGTGAGACTTCACCTGGAGTACTGTGTCCAGATGTGAAGTCCTCAGTACTGGAGACATAGACTTTTCCAGAGGAGGACTACAAAAATTTATGCAAGGATTGAAGCACCTCTCCTATGAGGACAGGCTGAAAGAGTTGGGACTGTTCAGCCTGGAGAAGAGAAGGCTCTAGAGAGATCTGATGGCAGCCTTTCAGTATCTAAAAAGGGAGTATAATAAAGAAGTGGACGGATTCTTTAGCAGAGTTTGGTTTTGATAGGACAGTGGGAAATGGTTTCAAATTAAAAGGGGAGATTTGACTGAATCTAATGAATGGAAAAGTTATTTACAATAAGGGTAATGAGGCATTGGAACAGGTTGCCCAGATATGCAGTGGATGCCCCTTACTTGAAAACATTCATGGTCAGTTGGACAGGGCTCTGCAGTTCATTGCAGGGGAGTAGGATTAGATGACCATGAAAGATCCCTTTCTACTCAAGTGATTCCATGATTCTATGATATATATATATATATAGCTAAACAGATCACGGTCAATCATAGCACCCTCATGAAGCAGCGGTGGCTTTCTCCTCTGTATGAGCAAGATGGAGGTCTACTGTTAACAGAATGTATGTACATGTGTACAGTGATGATCTCTAGGCCAGTTGAGTTCAGACAATCAGTTTGTCCTGTAGCTGCCCCTGTATCCTAATGTCCCCAGCTGTTAACTTCCCAAATGCCAAAACCTGAAAAATTGCAATGACCACAATACTACTTTTAAGCAGGACTTATCAAATTAACGGACCAATGTGATAGCTTCCTTTTTTTCTTTCTATTTTATTTTTTATAATTTACATTTTCTATATACTTCAGCTCACTGGACATATTGTTTATTTTCACTTGTTTTTCACTGCATTTCACCATAGGAAAAAATGTTTGGTTTATCTGTTTTTGTGCAGGCATCCCAGACAGATAGAATTATGATTTCTTTATTTCCTCTATGCTTATTTTCAGTGATATATATCCATTTGCATCTTTGTTATAGCAAAAGTTACAACTGAAATATTTAGAACTTTACTGTATTTGCAGCAGTGACTCTAGTACTGTCATATTTTGCAAGAAAATCATCTAGCTTTACATAAATATACATTGCAGAATTTATATTTTAATAAAAATTAAGAGAAAATCATAGCTGAATTGACTTGATCCCACTTTCAGAAGGGTGCTGTTTTAAATGCCCTTCAAAGTCCCTTTCAATCAGCTGTTCTAAAATTCTATCCATATATGTATATGCATATATATTTCCTATATTTAAAAAAAAAAATCACGTTTGTCATTTTTCAGATACAGCTATAATGACTAGGCAAAAAATGCCTAAGCTTTTGCTGTGTTCCAAATAATGATCAGTCAAGCGAGATGCAATAACTAAATTTGTGTTGTAGTGCAGAAAGAACTCATATTTAGAAATGTTTTACCTCTAAAACACATCTACACATCTCTTTTTTCTTAGCCCTTAACTACAGGACTATAACACATAGAAACACAGGAATTTTGTATAATATTTCACAGACTTCCTAGTCTGAGATGATCACCTTCCGTACACACTCCAATCTTTTAAAAAAAGCCTGAAATTCAGTTCTCCTCATATGTGTATCTAAATTAGCTTAGAGTGAAAAGCATTTATGAATGCTTTTGAACATAATGGCACTCTTTTCTAGTTTTACAAGAGTTCTAACAATTAATTTAAGAGGGAAATAGTTCAAAGTGTAGTGAAATATAGTCAGATTAGGGATGTTTTTTTTCTTTTGAGAAGGCTATCAACCTTTTTTTTTCACTAGCAAATAAGCGTTGAAAAACTGTAACTTCATCATACCAATCTATGCAATCATTTATGTTCAGTTAGATGGCACATGATATTCAGTGTTATAACCTGCCTGAGGCCAATCCTTTTTTCTATTTGTGATTCTACTATCAATCTCCTGAATATGCCACAGTTCTTAAATACCCCTAGTTTTTGAAAGATTTCTAGACTTTCAAATATATGGAGTTGTCTTTTGGGCAATAAGTAAGTACCAAAAAGTTAAATAAAATGATAGACAAAGGTCAAGCAATTGAACTTCATCACTGAGCTGTCACTTAGACATTTCAAAGCTTAGAATTATCAAGATTGTACATCAATCAGCACTGTGGTCTGTGAGTAGCAAAGCAAACAATTATGTCTTCTCTCAATAGAGGAACTGAGCAAGGGGGCTCTATGATTTTTGGAAAGGCTGAGAATGGAAT
This sequence comes from Odontophorus gujanensis, assembly GCA_013399175.1. NCBI lineage: Eukaryota > Metazoa > Chordata > Aves > Galliformes > Odontophoridae > Odontophorus > Odontophorus gujanensis. The sequence continues at coordinate 17,296 of VXAB01001565.1, forward strand.
AGAGAGGGAAACTGAGAAAAACAATGAAATGTAGCCTAGCAAACAAATTAAATTTAGTCTTAACCATCCAGATTTTCTCCCGAATAAACAAGGCTACCTACAACTCAGCAGAATAATTGAAAAAAAAACAACAATCAAAACTCTCAAAGTAAAGGACCAAACTGCAGATCTGCAAGAACAATGATCAACCATTTGAATCATAAAAATTCTATAATAAATATAGATTTTATAATTAAAAAATTGTATAGTACTGATTTTTATCTGTGCTTATAGCCACTCAGACTAGAAATAGTGTAATTGATTGTTCATTGACAAGTTACAGTCAGAAGAAAAAACATTGTTTAGGTTGTACAACTTCTTGAAGCACTGTTCTTGAACGCATTGTTTAAAGAACATTATCTGTCTATTACAAGTACTGCCCATTGTTGTACAGAACAGAATCTGAGAATGAAGGAAATGCTTTTACTATTTCTTACAAAGAACTCAGATTTATTTCAAATTAATCTGTAGTAAATTTTCTTCCATGCTGCGGTGATGAATTACAGGAATAAGATGTTAAGTCCTGTTTGATAGGGAATATAATTATCTAGATTTTGAATTTGTACATCATTTATCATCAATCTAATGTTATTTCTCTAGAACTAGTGTATTAGAAGTATTTTATCAACTAGAATTAATACATGGACTTCTGTGTGGATCACATGGACAGGCAAGAAGGCTTATCTTGCATTCAGTTTGTAACTCAGAATAAATAGACTAATGCTAATGACATATTCTATTATTGCTTTGGTATCATTATTCTAGAAAACTGTTATATAGTTCAGATTCTTTGTAACAAACATAATAATTGTAATTAGTTGGTCTCTACAAGTAATATAGTTTTGAAGCTTACTGATAGATGTCCTGAAATAAAAATTTCTGGACAACAAATATTTCAAAAGCATATAAGATAACAGATATTAGATGGAATAATTTAAATCATTGTCTCTGGTAAACAAACAAACAAAGACAAAAAAAATATTCTTCTATTATACATGTCCAAGTGTAGATGGAACCCTAGTATCAGTATGTAGTATGAGCATTACCCTTTCCCCAACACTGAACCATATGAGACATATATGTTATTCCCATCTTTCTTTCTCAATCACAATGGAAGCAGTATTTTCAAGAGGATTTTCTTGGAATTAAGTCTGGCCAGCAGATATGAATATATGTATTTTTAGAGTTGCATACAGTCAAGTTATTCTTATGCTTGGTAAGAATACATAATTTGTTAACACCAAATCCTGAAAGGTAGCTAGGTCTTTAGAAGAAATCCTTGATTTCCATCACACAATAAAATGGAATACATGCTAATATACTGGCTATATCTAGTGTAATAGGATTGTATAAAGCAGGTCAAGATTTCTCTCTTTTTAATTTTCACCACTGTATAGATCTTCCTAAGACACTATCTATAAAAGCCTTTGAGTGTGACCTTTTTAATGCAGTGGTCCTTTGAAGCTTATTGTAGATATGATTAAATGAATTAAAGCTAAGAACATGACGTTTCCTATATTGGCCAGAACGTTCCCTCAATCAGCATTCCTGGTTCATCTCACTTCCTGGTCTCCCCTAAAAAAAAAAAAAAGTTTCCTCATAGATGTCAACGGTTTACGGGCTGGTTCGGCCCAATTCTGTGAGAAATGGTAATGGTGTGGGGGACTCACGGACTCATGCCCCAGGAAAGGGGAAAAGGAGAAGGGGGATGGGCCTAGAAACAAAACAGCGGCAACGATCTGAGGAGAAAAGTTAATTTACTAAGTAAGAGACCAGAAAGCAAAATAACACAGTATAATACAATATAATTGGAATTTAGGTGAATGAATCAAATAAAATTAGCAAGAGAGAGTGTCCAATAAACCAAAGGCCTTACACTAAATGCTCAAGGCGAGACAGCAGCGAGGTATTGCATGCTGAGTTGATCCCAAAGGAGAGAGAGTGTCTCGTCTTTCCCTCTGAGTGTAAAAATGTAAAAATACAAAGCAACACAAAGTCCGCTGGGGAACATAGTTCTTCTTCTCTTCTGAGACAGGTATACCGAGAACTATTGATGATCCATGGGGCTGGAGCATTAACTCTTTTAATTCTCAATGCACTACATGATGTTATGATGTGGAATACCAATACCAAAAATCATAAAACGATGACACTAGACACAGTTTCAGGTTTAAAAAAACAAACAAACAAAAAAAACTTGTTGATATTCAGTATATTGAATTTTTCGACATTTCACTGATGGCTGGCTAAACTCCACTCCCTTTGAGGAAGTGAAGTGGGGAAGAGAATACAATGAGAAAGGGCTCAAGAGTTGATTTAAGGACAAGGAGGTCTCTTGGAAATTGCTATACATGCAAAACAGACTAAACATAGGGAGATACGTATAATTTTTTTCCTAATTTTAACAGACTGTGGTAGTACTTAACTAAAAGCAAGCTAAAAGTATCTCTCCCCCTATACACACTCTATTTTACCTGTTCGCATCATGTAGTACAGAGAAATGAGGAATGGGAGTGTCAGCTCAGCTTTGGTCAATTGCAGATCACTTTTTAAGCCAGCTGTAACTGGCTCTTTCATAACGTGGAGCAGCTGCTGGGCTTTGCTCACAAAGACCACTCCTGCAGTTCCCCCAGCTATAAGAATACTTCCATGTAAATCCAATACATATGCTTCAAGAAATATAACCAAATACACCTGTGCTTGTATTTATGGATAGTAAAAAATGGGCCCACCTGGTCTTTCATAGAAAGTTTCTTTTGTGCATAAAGGAGGTAGAACTGGAAACACTGAAATAATTCTACCAGCTGTCTACTTTTTTGAGTACATCCACTGTTAAAAGGCACTCACCACTGCTGAAGTCAACTGCTGTTTATACAGTGATTATATGGTTTAAAAGATGTCCTCAACTCAAGTTGGTTGTGGTGACAGCTCAAGAAGGATTTATCTCAAAAATAAGAAGATTGGCTGCAGGTGGCTCTAGCTGATATTCCAAATCTTTCAAGCATGAAAAAGCCTCTTGAATTCATGTCCTGAGTGGAAACCACATCAAGTATGGCACAAACCAGTGTGTAAATCTGCTTTCAGTCAAAGACAGAGCACCTGTCCAGATGGTTCTCCTTAATTTTTTTTTTTTGCATTGCAGTGGTATTCACAGTTATGATAGGAGATGTTTTACTGAACTCATCAATTGACAGGCATCATAAAAGCCTGGGAAGTATAGACACTAGTGAATTTAGCATTTTTCAAAAAATATTTTAATATAGCAAATCCTTTTCCTTTGAGGGAAACAAAGAATGTACAGATATTCATCTGTGCTTATCTTAAACAAACAAACAAACAAAAACAGATAAATAAAATCAAATTTAACTCATGTTTTAAAGAAAAGTATATATCAACTTTTGGACAAAATACATTATTTATTTCATAAACGAAAAGTGGTGTAAGTTACTATGAACAGAATTAACCTTCTAAAAGTTGGGCATCTAATCCAAACTTATTAATAATCCGTTAAGTTAAACAGAACTTTCTAGAAAATGTTTAACCCTGAATTTTAGTACATGAAAAGAAAAGAAAAGAAAAGAAAAGAAAAGAAAAGAAAAGAAAAGAAAAGAAAAGAAAAGGAGAAAAAGAAAAAAAGAAAAGAAAAGTTCAGCTGGAAGGAACCTACAAAGATCACCAAATCTAGCTGACCATTTTAGGACTAACCTAAAGCTCACTGTCCAAATTATCCCTGAAAAAATTGTGCTTTGGTTCTTGATGGATTTTTCACAAATAATTTAGATAAAATGCTAGATAATAAGCATCAGGTGACAGGATTTTTTTTTGTCTGTTTGTTTGTTTTTTGCTGAATATTGAATCCAAATCAGTAAAAATTTCACAATCAAATTGAAATTTTGATGTTGGAAACTCCAGACAATTTGTGCCTTTTATCCTGACTTACCAGGACAGTCTTTAACAATTTTTTAACATTTCTTGAGTTTTAGCACTACCTTCATTACGGTCTCTTACTGTTCTGGAAGGAACGAATAGCATACAGCTAAAGAAATACATAATACTATGAGTAAATAATTGGCTCGTAGCTCAGGGTTGCATCAGGTTGGCAGCCAGTTGACAGTAGGCCTCCCCAGGGCTCCTTTTTGGGTTCAGTTCTCTTTACATTTTAGAAATGCTCATACCAATGCAATGAATGCATATTAAGCCAGTTTGCATACAACACAAATTAGAAGTATTTCTTGACACCTTAGACGGTAGAGAAGCCTTGCAAATGATAGATCAGATGTCTGAGCAATCATCAATAACAAGAAATGCAATAAGAGCAAGTGCCAGATTCTGCACCTGTGACAGGATTAGTCCTCGGTATGTGCATAGACTGGGGAACAAGAGGATGGTGAGCAGACCTATGGAAAGGGATGCAGGGGTTCTTGTTGATAGCAAGTTGAACGTGACACAACAGTATGTCCTGGCATCCAGAAGAGACAAGTGTACCCTGGAATGCCTTGGACACAGCATTACTATCTGGTCCAGGGCAGGGGCTGTCCTGTTTTACTCTGCCCTGGTGTAGCCTCACCTTGAACACTGTGCATTTTGGGGTGCCAAAATGTGAAGGATACAAAACTGTTGGAGAGTGTCCAAAAGAGAGCTATGAAGATGGTGAAGGGTCTAGAGGACAAAATGTATAAGAAGTAGCAGAGGTCAATGATTTGTTCATCTTAGAGAAGAGTGTCCTGGTTTCAAATGGGAGTTGATTTTCTCTTTTTCTTCGTAGTGTTCTGTGTGATGCTATGTTTAGGAGAAAAAACAAAGATATTTCTAGTTGTTGCTGAGCAGTGCTGTACAGAGTCAAAGATGTTTCCATTTCTTAGCTTCTCACACTGTCCCACCCGTGAAAGGAGCTGAGGGGGTACAAAAAGTTGTGAGAGAACAGAAGCAGGACAGCTGAACCTAAACTGGACAAAAAAATATTCAGTACCATATGATGTCACATAAAAAGAAGAGAGTGGGGAGTTGGTCAAGCTGGTGACCACTGCTCAGACCAGTGCTCAGGGTCTGGCTGGGCTTTGCTCTGTGAGTGGTGAGCAATTGCTTTCTGTATCTCTTGTGTTATATACATATATATAAAACAGTAAAGTAGGGATGATAATTAAACTGTTATTTCTCTCTTCCTTTTCCATCTTAGTAAATAGTTTTTATCTCAACCTGTGAGTTTATTTTTTTGTGTGTTTTTTTCTTTTTTTTTTTTTTTTTTTTTCTGGTTCTCTCTCTTATCCCAGTGGTAGCTGCTTGACAAGTAAAACCACAACAGGCATGACCTTGTTGTGATTTTACATGCTCCTCTCAAGGGAAATCAGTGTGTATTAATTTATTCTCTGGTGACCAAAGATAGGACCTGAGGAAACAACACAAAGCTATATCAGGGAAAATTTATATTGCGTGTCAGGAAATAGTTTTTGACTGAAAGTGTTGTTGGGCACTGAAATAGGCTCCACAGGAATGTGATCATGACAATAAGATTTCAAAAGTTCAATAAGCATTTAGAGAGCACTCTGAGACACATTATTTGAGTTTTAGTTAGTCCTCTATGGAGCCAGGACAGGGACTCAATGATCCTTTGGAGTCACCTCCTATTTGGGAAATTCTAATATTCTATGATTTTAGATCAAAATATAACTTCATTTGCTGCTATTTCTTCTTTAATTGGCTCAATGTCTTACCACTTTAGCTGTGATGGTAGCTTTTCACCTTCTGCCTACAGTTATCTGCATTTTGTATGTTGTTAGGCTTTGTGATAATGACTCGATGTGAACAAACACTGAACCAACTCTCATGTGCTGAAAGATACTATGAAGTGTATTTATACTATGAAAATATCGACAGTTTGGTGGTTATAGTGAGAGAAACAGGCTGGATAAACAGAACTTGAAAGTGCAAAGTAATTGTGTACTGTCTGATGCACACAGACAGACGAATATTTCTCTACTGTGTTAAACATTCACCAATTCCAATATAAAATACAAAAATAATTTTTGTTAGATAGGGTGTTGTTGGTCATGTGGAAAAAGGTCAGTATCTCCTCCTTGAAATGTGAGTGATCATTGATCATGGTCAGCTGTTGTAGTGAAACTACTTCCTGCACATCTTCACTGTCATCTTAGGATTCTATATATTATCATATCATGGTTTTCTCTCATGAAATCTTGAATTTTCATTTCAACAGTCCTACTTCTATCTGTATTTTTTATTATTGTTATTTTGTCTCATATAGTCTGTGCCCTTTCTCAGATATTAGCTATCTCCTCAAAAATTGTAGGAAACTAACAAAAGCAGTCTAGTTCTGCTTTGAGGTCCTTCTGGAGTATTTCCTACAAATGAATTTCCAGTCCAAAGAACAAATCTAAAAGGCAACGAATTTTGTTGCATTATAGCAAGTAATAAATGATTTCTCTTTGCATAAAAAAATGATGAAGCCAGACTTTTTCAATATTCCATAAAAAATTAATTGAACTTTAATTCTTCTTTTTAGCAAGCTAAGCATGACATGTTTGCTCAGAGTGAATTTTCAAAAAAAAAGTAGCTTAGTAAAATTAGTGAAGGAAATGCATCTGAAAAATGATATTGGAAAAAAAAATCAACATCAGCAACATAAGAACTTCTAGTTTTCTATCAACTGTTACAAAAATGTGCTGGTAATAAAATAACAATTTTTTTTTTTTCACTGGAGTCTCTTTAAAATGAATGAAGTCTACCAAAAAGTCAAATATGTAAGTATGGAATAGGGTGTTTTTCCATCAACTGAGCTGAATGTGGAAGAATAGTTGATCTACAGATCAAGAAGGAAGTAACAATGAAATGACTGGGAATATTAATAATACTAGCAAACAGGAATATATATTAAAATTAATTTTTGTGCAGAATCCAAGTTTATGATTCTTTTAAATAGTCTAGTTTAAATGAAAGGTGTGAAAAGACTGATGAAGAAGTAATCATTGGAGTAAAACTCTTGAGAACAGAATAATTAAGATTAAAGCATTTTTATGAATTCTGATCATCAAAGCATGTAGGTTAATTACTCTGAACTTTTAAGCATATTTATAAACACTGCATAGAAATTTAGGTGCTCGAACTGGTCCTATAGGATTGGTGGTTTGGGTCTTAAACTTCATAGGGATGAAATTGCTTTCTCTTGTCTTCAACATACAGATGTGACCAAAACTAAGAAAACTGATAAATAAGAAACATACATATATTTACACCAATTCAAAGACCGTCATTAAAATCTTTTTAAATTTATCAATATTAAATTAAAATATAGAATTGTAGAATAACTAGAGTTTGTAGGAACTTCTGAAGGCCATCTCTTTTAACTTCCCTGCAATGAGCAGGGATATCCACAGCTAGATCAAGTTGCTTAGAGCTCCATCCGTATTGTCTTTGAATGTCTCCAAGAGTAGGGCATCCACTTCATCTCTGGGAAACGCTTCACTACCCTTATTGTATTTTTTTTTTTTTATTATATTTGGTAAGCATGGTTTTTATCTTTCTTATAAAAAGATATCTCCTAAATTTGGAGTGGATGTCTATCCTAAGCTTACTGAATGAAATACTAAAACACTACAAAAACTCAGTGAAATAAATCTTCATTTCTCCCAAGAGTTTTGCAAGCATTATCAGGTTCTTTCTTTTTTATTATTATTATTATTTTTTAATAGAAAAATAGCTTTAAAAATTTCTGAAAGATTTAAAAACACTGATTTATATGTAGAAAGTAATCACCAGAAAATCACTACAAATCCAGCTGAAATCCCATCATGTAATTCAATCAACATTTTTTACGTAAATTAAAATATTCACAAAACTTCTGTAGTTATGCCTCATGAGGAGAAAATAAGTCTGAGAAAAAAGACGTAATTTACTTTCAATGTGACAAACACTTTTTCCATCTGTCACCTGTCTGCTACCTTTTATTGCATTGTCATTCCCCTGAACTAATCTCTCTGAAATAAAAAATGGCAAGACTAAATATCCCACATTCAGACATACCTGTGTAAGCAGAACAAATGTAACTGATGAAGGCATAAACTTCCAAGCAGATAGATCTGTAAATTAAAAAAGGAATAAATAAATAAATAAAAAGGAAATTAAAAAGTTGCTTAAGTTATCTGAATTCTAGCTGACCAATAAGAGACCATTATCTTCTATAGCAGTCTAAAACAAAAGTTTGTTAAAGAAAAGCATCTAGTAAAGATTACAGCTTAATAATGTTTATTGATATGGGATAAGTTGTTACTGAATCGTGAGGTCTTTTGTTATGCTGTGCTTTGCCTATGCATGAAAAGTAACTATTCTCCTGCTGGCAACAAAAGATCTTCAAGCTTTTGTTACCAAGAATTACTTCACTAAAATCAGCCAAACAGAATTAAATATACATTTATTTAATAATATTGTCATATATTTATTTAATTTAAGAAAATAAGAGTCATATTGCATTCTGGATGATAAATTGCTTTCCTTCGTTTCCCGGGTATAAACAAATACTATTATGAATTTCTGCTTTTATTCTAAGGGCTTTAGGTATTTCGATTTTACTTTGGTGCCCGGAAGAAAAAAAAAAAAAAAAA
>VXAB01001566.1:0-88583 GCA_013399175.1 Odontophorus gujanensis
TCCACTGGACTCTTTCTAGGAGAGTCCTGTCTTTTTAGAACTGGGGAACCCGGAATTGGGCACAGTATTGTAATGTGGCCTCACCATACCAGAGCAGAGAGGGACAATCACCTCCCTTGACCTTCTGGCCGCACTGTTTTTAATGCACCCCAGGATCCCATTGGCCTTCTTGGCCACCAGAGCACACTGCTGGCTCGTGGCCCAGGACCCCCGGTCCTTCTTCACAGAGCTCATCTCCTNCAGGACCCCAGGTCCTTCTTCACAGAGCTCATCTCCTGTAGGTCAAACCCTAACATGTACTGTTGCATGTGGTTATTCCTCCCCAGGTGCAAGACTTCACGCTTGCCCTTGTTATGCTCTTCAACTCTCAAGAGATGTAGAAAGTACTGTTTTCTCAAATGACGTGACAATTTTATGTTAGTTTCTGTTGCTTCTTGTCGTTTATTTTAATTGGTAAAATTTTATTTACAAGTAAAGCAAGTTTTTGATGTATATCCTTTAGGACATTCGCAAGTCTGTTATAGTGTTAGTATCAAAATATGCACGTGTTACTATAAGCTATTCTCATCATTCAGTTAGGGATTGTTATTTTTTTTTTTTTTTCCTTTCAAGCTGACTTATAAATGGCATCTAACATTAACGTACAGCTGGAAGACTTTTTATTCTAGCATTTTGCATTACAAATGGCTAAAAGGCAATTATTAAGTAGCAAATATCCATCTTCCTGGGCTTGCTACAGAACAGTTGTCCAAAGGGTGTTGTAAAACTGTTGTATTTCTATGCATGACTCCCATTGTGTGTTTAGAGTTACTACTCTTACTGGTGTAAAACTAACAAAATGAGGCAGTGTACTATTATTATATCCCTTCTTCTAAAAAAGGACACTTTTGCTAAATTTGAGCCTGACATTTTTTGAAATGTATCATGAAATGTAAAAAATATTGAAAAGATAGAAAAAAAGAAATGTTGGCCTTTTGAGGTACCTAGCTCTGTGATATTGCCACAGCTTGAAATACGGAGCCAGGAAAGTCGAACAGGAATCTTCTGAAAGAGAAACAGACTCATTACTTCATATTGTCTGAGCTTTGAAAATGCAACTAAATAATAATGCTTAAGTTATAAATAAGTAAAGTTTAAGTGATGTAAAGCCCTGAAGAGTTTACTGGTAAAGCTCTAACGTTTTAACAAGAGTGTAGTTAATGACAGGAAAAGGCGCTGTAGGCTCTGTGGCTATGTCTAGCCTGTTCGGCATGAGGTGACAGAGGACCACCAGGTACCTCTCGCAGTGTTGTTGCAGCTGTCTGCTGACCTGCTGCTTAAATGTAAAGGCATCCCTGGAAATGTGTGTAGAGATGCTTATAGGTACAGAAACATGAAGTTTACAAAATCCTGGGGAGACTTTGTTGCCTCTATATGTCTTGGGCTAGAACTAGTGAGGGAGAGTCAGTAGCAAGTGCAGAGATACGGGAATGACTGCTTTTGCCAGAGGACTGCCTGGCTGACAAAGGAGTAAAGGACAAGTGCTTTCAGGCAAGTTGCATCTGCCCTGCAGAAACCTGCCAAGCTGTGTGATGTGCATGCCTCACAGCACGAAATGTTCAGTGCTAGGAACCCTCCTCCCTGTGGATTTTGTGTGAATACAGGGAAATAGGCCAGAACAAGGATAATATATATATATATCTTTTAACATGGCTCTTTCAGACCCAGTACGATAGAGCCTATAGTTAATGTAAGAATTATGCACATGCACACTACAGCTTGTCTGAAAAAAAGCAAAACACTTAACATGTTAGTACAGTACATCTTTCTAGGAATTGTTTGTAACATCTGAACAGTGCTGCGTCCCCTTGAGACACTTAATGCTTTTGTTGGTGGCGGGATAACAAAACCTGCTAGCTGCCAGTCATGTCCTCCTGCTATATATGGCATCAGTAAAAGGAAGGGGTACTATTGCTAATTTACAGCAATGAGGAGAGGTACGTATTGTCACTGCCTACTCTTTACTGGCTTCTTACTGATGCCTAACAAGCATGTCTAGAACAGTCATTGTTTTTTTTCTACCCTGAGTTGCATTTTAGTTCTGAAATAAGCTGTTGGTGGATATTCGTTTCCCCAGCTGTGCTTTGAGTGGATGTGTCAGGTTTTCTGCCATGGGCATGCTGGGAAGCAGGCTGGCTGTGCTGCAGGAAGGATGCCATGCTTATGTGCTCACCCTACCTGCATGGAGTGCATCTACTCTGGCTCAGCAAGAATTTTGTTCCAGTTTCCAGGGCAGTTTCTCGCCTGACATTGCCAGAGTGGAGATCAGTAAGGGGGCCTGCATGCGCTTTGTGCGCTCATCGGCAGCTCTGACGTTGACGCTGGACCACACGGCCAAGCATTTACTGGAATCAGACGTGAGGCTCTTCAGGAAGTACTTCTGGAACAGGCCACTGCTCCACGAGGTAGGAACCAGCCTGGCCCAGGGCTGCCAGAGGCTGTTGGCAGTCATTCCTTGCTGTTCTCCATGAATAGCTTCTTAGTTTGAACTGCTTGTTTCACTCATGGTAGTGTAATGAAGGATTACTGTTGTAGGCTGCTATTTGAGTAAATACATCTCTTTGTGTATATGGAGCTGGAGGATGAGAGATGTGGAGACCTTTATAAGAGAGTCCTTTAGACCCCAAGTTGTTTCTGGTTCACTGTGGACTTTCTAATGAATATCTTCCCCTGAAATCTCTTTGTTTACATTGCCACTGTATTCGTCTTGGTCACTTTGAAATGTTTAATCTAGTTCTTTGTTCTAGTGTAATGCCTGGGAGCTTTAATCAGATACCAACCCCAGTTTATTATACACAGCAAGAAAATACAGACTGTGTACTTCTGGTGTAGAGGTGTTTAGTTCTGATGATCTGGGTTTTAGTTTGTTACAAACACAAGTTCTTAAATAGGAATGCATTACAGTTTTGGGTTAAGACTTGAAGGACTGCATAAAGTATAATCTTGTGTATATCTTCTGTATAGTCATGTATATTTACTACCATGAGTTTGTAGTGTTCCAGTATTAAAAAAACACAAAAACAACAACAACAAAATCAAACCCAAACATTTACTGTATTTGTAGCTTGCAGAATACTTGCAGTTTGTGTGTGGCTTTCCCATGGAAACAGTGGTAATCCCAATTGCCAAACCTAGGCTGTATTGGGGAATGCATTGAGAATGCATTGTTATTAATATTGTTGGCATTTTCTTACAAATCCTTGTTCTCCCTGGAAGTGGAAAAAGAGAAGTATGGTCTGTTAGATGTTTGCATGGCTCTCAGAGACAAAAACTCTTAGAGTCTGCAAAATTCTGTACTTTCAGAAACAAGCCCATCAGCCTTCAGTTGTGCATTTTCATTTTGCTTGGTCTTACAGATGCAGCAGCCTAGACCCTCCTTTTTGGGAACTCTACTCCCACCATATCCCAGCATAGGTGTTGCAGTACTTTTAATAAATCAGAAATAAGTTGGAATAGTTAAGAAGATCACACTGTTGGCTAATTTTCTGTAGACCAGCTGTCATCGTGCTGATGTATGGGGAAGCAATCTTTCATGTTTAGTCTGTCATGTCCAAAAAGTAAAGTTAATTTTTGTTTGGTTGTAAGCAAGAACTTGAAGCTGTTTGCCAGATCCAAAGCATGAGGTGAGCGTGAGAAATTTCAAGACACATAGTTACTGCAGTAGTCAGTGGCATAGATAGAATTTATTGCTCTACTGGGTCTTTCAACTTGTAGCAGACCAAGATTGTCAATTTAGTTTACTGTATCTCAAGACTGCAGGAATGTTCACATTGCTATTTTAGGTTTGGCTGAGAAGATACATGGTCTAAACAGAATAAACTTGTGCCAGTTAGGGTGTTGTGGAGCACTGGATTTCTGTGTGAGAAATGGGTGGCTGACAGAGCAGCTTAAACTGTTTTTTTGCTTACTCACAGCAGAAAACCCCTATCTTGCTCATGTATGCTTTTCAGCCCCTGATTGCAGACCCCTGTTGGCCCCTTGAGTGTTCCTTATGTGTCTAAAGGAGCACTGAAAAACTTAAACAAGGCTGTTGGTAAGCCTGAGTTACCCACGCAGGAGATTTGACTTCATTGGAAACCCTCAGGAGCTCTGCAATTCAAAAAGTTTTAAACTCTTTTAAAATTTTGTGATTCTACTGGGCAATATGGAGAAGGAGGTTCTGATGATGAGAAAAACAGTGACACTGCTCAAACGGTGAGCAAACTCCCCTAGTCTGGCCCTGTGGAGGTAGCAGCATCCATCATTGAGGCTGCAGGGTGCGTTCAGGAGTTAGGAGGAGGATGAAAGGGGGAAGCTGGGGGAATGTGTCTGTCTCGCACCTCCAGCAGAGCTGTAGCTGGCCAATGGAAGGGATCAATTTGCTGGAAGAAGGTGTCAGGGTTGGAAAAAATAATGACAAAAAAGGGGACAAACCATTTTCACCAAAATGAGAAAGAATTTAAATTCGGAAAATTAATTTTGTTGTCTGGTTTATTGATTTCCTGATGAGAAGTTGACTCCCAATAGCTTATTTCTGCCTGGTAGCTGCAGGAGTAGGAGAGAGTCCTGCAAACTGTCAGACCTATGGGACCAAAATTAAAATGTGAGTGAGCCCACCGAGAAAGAGATGCAGGATTTGCAGCCATGTGTTTTTGGGTGCAAAATTCAGCAATGTCATCCCTGACTTCCACTTTGGTGTTCTAGTTACCATGCTGTTCTCTGTTTACTGCTCTGACAGGTGAGAAATACACATGACTCTTAACTGTAAGAGGAAGAGACTAAAAGCAGTAGAAACCGAAGGTGCAGCTTACTACACAAAAGACGACACTCTTTGCTCCATCCCCATTTCTTACACTCTTTGAATGTAATCCCTAAAATAAGGGGCTGGACCTGAGTCCCTCTTGCTGTTGCCCAAGGATTGATACCTGCTGTGTGTACCTGAGCAAGGTGTTTGCCTGGGAGGGAACAGCTCCTGCACTGAAGCTGCTTGTGCTGGGCACCAGTTCCGGTTTAGGGTCTGTATGTTTTCTGCCAGTAAAAATTGCTCGCTCTGTAGGGATACTGTCGTGCTTATGAGCCACTCTACAGTTGCTGTGCTGCCTTCCTCATGGAGAAGGAAATTATGAAAACTGAAGTACAAATGTTATGAGGATAATTATCTTCTTCCTCTTGAGATAGGGAAACTGCTAAGTATCCTGTGGAATCTCTTATCAGACATTTTAGTATTACTTATACTGTATTTGTTTGTTAGCCTCTGACTTTGTTTCTGAGTTCTGATGTAACTGTTGTGGGCACTGAATAAAATTACTATCATTGTGATTTTTTTTAATAGAGTATTAATTCAAACCAGGTTGAGCCAGTGGAAGATCCCAAAATGCCCTGCAGCACGACAAGCTCTTTAGAAGGTACTGTTTCTTATTCCATAATGTTAAACTCTCCAAAAACTCTGTAAAAGTTTGCACAAATTCATATATAATGTTTATTCCGGAAGATCATATTTCATATGACATTAGAATCCTGTAAGAAGGTGACAGTGGAACACAGAAATCAGGCACTATGAGAGATGTGCCAATAATTGTGCTCACTATGAAGTATCGATTTTCCAATACTGAACCAAAATTGTTCCTTAAAAAGCGTTGGGGAACGTGTAGTGACTGGAAAGGTCTGAACAAATTTTGTTGCAAGAGCCAGAAAAATGTCAGTAGGTTCCAGGAGAGGGCAGTGTTTAACTGAATCAACACTGGAGCCTGTAAACTCCAGTGAAGTAAGTCTACATAATAAAGACAGGGTTAAAAAAAAGAGCAACGTTTTGTGTGAATAGTTTCGAGATTGAGCCCAAAATTCTTAATGCAGCAAAATTTCCTACTGTTTCAATTAGACACTGAAATAAGCATTAGCATTTTGCCTCCATAAGGATTGCAGAGCTGTACTTTCCAATTAGAATGCTGTTTCGTTGCTGGAATGCCTCCTTGTGTACCTTAAGAGCAAGGATCATTTACAGCTGCAAAGGAAGTGCTACAAAAATACATTCTTAAGCATCAGAAATATGAGAACTGGAATATTTATGTATGATTGTTAGGAATTAGCTAAAAGTTTGCCATTGCTTATGAGTCTGGCACTATACATTGAGAAGAAGTGGCTTGTTACTGAAGCAAGCTCCGTCAGAGACTGTGTTCTGGCTGAGTGGCTGTGTTGGATGCAGTCCTGTTGAGAGCAGAGTGGTACAGATACCTGTATAAGCCCTTGTCAGGACCAGGACCAGGCTGAACCACAGTTCCAGGCTGCATCAGCTAGTAGCTTTCAGTGAGTGGCTGAACTGCAGAAACACTGGTCATGGTTTGTGATTAATAGCAGTCACAAACTATGCATCCATTACGGCAAATATAAGCAGAAGTTTACAATACAAGGCATGTGGCTCACTTTGATTATAAGGTATGTGGATGACTTTGATGACAGAGCAGGTGCGTGACTCTGGATATTCCTCTGAGAGCCATACTCCATCCAGCGTGATTTTCACACTGCACTTCATAGGTAGAAAATGAATGGTAGGGCTTGGTAACACTAAGTTTGGCACTAGGTTGGGCAGTGCAACATTTGGTGATTATTACTGTCATGTTTTCACCAAAGATGATTTTAATTTAGCCTGACCAGGGGCAAGCAGATAATGAATGTCAGTGGGTATTGACTGCCCCAGAGAGAATCACAAATTCAGGCTGGACTGGACTCTGCTTGGATTCAGGTTGTGAAGTTTCTTGTAGAATTGTATGAGTTGGAAGGGAGATTTAAATATCACATGGTCTAACTCCCCTGCAATAGACAGAGACATTTGTAGATCAGGTTGCTCAGAGCCCTTCCTGAATGTTGCCAGGGACAGGACATCCACAACCTCTCTGGGCATCCTGTTGCAGTTCCTGGTTGTGAGGATCCCCGTACATTCTTCATGCCATACCAAGATCCACAACAATGGAAGCTGTATAGTTTTGTGTCCTTATGGACCAGAGCCGTTTTTTTTTTTTTTTTTTTTTTGTTTGGAAAAAAAAAATAATCTCATTTTAGGCAAGAAAAGTATGCCACGTTTGAATAGTAAACAATAAACCACACAAACTAGTATGAAACTGGTTTGGAAGTGTCAAAAAACAATAACAAGCCAATCAGACTTGCTCCTTTTGCACTCTGCATTGTCTACGTGTACACAATAGTAGTACTTAGCTGTTGTTAATGGGCAGCAAAGTTTTCTAAATTTCCTGTTTTCTATTCTATTTATCATGTTTATATCATCCAGTTCTTCATTATTATTTATTTCATTATTCTTTCACCATTTACTACCAAATCCAGGTATTACAAGTTCATTAATGATCGTTACTGGTGACTTGTCTGTTTTATGCTCTCCAGCGTAAGACTGGTCACTGTTATCTCTTTTCTAACAGGAAGATGATACCTGGGATATTTTGTTTGATGACAGTAGTGATTTTGTGCTCTGTGATGATACTCTGTTAGAGAAAGTTGATTTGTTGACTTACTACTAGAGCACACATCCCTTTGAGTGCTAACATTTCTTGATACTGGAAGCATCCTTGCTGCCACCCTTTACGCCACAATGTGACATTTAAGAATTTTTATTTTTCCTACTTCCGTTTTTCAGCAAACCTCAGAGAAGAAAATAATTATTATGAGGAGCTAACAAATGAGGAGTTAAAACAGAGTGATAAGATTACTTATGTGAGGGGAAATCGGCAGCCTGAGGCAGTCAGCAGGCAGAAGGAGAAGCAGCAGTGCTTCATGCTGCCAGCAGTGCATGGAGCCAAAAGCATACCATTCCTTAAGGCAATCCCCTAAGCCACCTGAGTCATAGTTTGTTTAATGATTTCCTGGAGGTAAAGAATTGAGAGGGATTTGTATAGCTGAGAACAGACTTGAACCTCAGTTTGAAAGATTGAGTATAAAAATATTCACTGGCATATTTTTGGCTGCATTATGGTTATTACTAAAAATATACTTACTAAATAATATTGTTCCTGTTAGCCTGGGTGATGCTGGTGTTCACCTGCATTCCTGTAGCCGGATTACTCCTTTTTGCTGTTTCACAATAGCACTGGAGGCTGTGTTTGGGCAAAACCTGCTCAAGTATGATCCTCATTTTGTGTATGCTGTCCTTCCCCACAGTTCTGGGAAGAAATTACAGAAATGTTTTTCCCTTTCTTCGTGTGTGTTGAAATGTGAAATCTTACTTTGGAAAACATGAGAAACCTCTTCAGGAAAAGAAGCAGAGCCTAAATGTTGTGCATAGCTGTTGCAAGGCACAGCACAAGTACCAGAGGTTTTCTGAACACTCTGGGGATTAATCAGCAGCTGGCTGTCAAGTCACTGTGTTTTCCTAGCCTATCTCTTTGTTTTCAATAGCTTGTTCATAACTGGCCCATGACAATAACATAGCACTTGTGCTCTTAGCCTGCCCACGGGATTGCTGCTTTGGGGGGAGAATGTATGGGCTGCACAAGTCCATTGTTCTGGCTTGCCTGCATGTTTGTTTGCTTGTTGTTCCCCCAGTCCTGTTTGAAAAAGGAGAAAGACCAGCAGCAGAAACCGAAGCAGACCCAATCTGAATTTGCTTGCTGTTAAAGGCATGAATTTTTGCTTTTACAGGTCCTGTGAGCTTCCATTCTGATGACTCGTCCCAGGAAGATGTGAAGGTACAGATTTCTTCTTATACACATAACTAAGTTCTCTTTAGGCTCAGGAACAGCAATCTCTGCTTGCCTATCTGAGCACCTCCCAGAGCTACTAAGTAACTGACTGCTATCTGCCAGGTAACATTTCCTGTCCACTCCTATCCAATGGGAATAGCTGCATGTGCAATGTTTATCATTTGAAGGAACCTGTTCTGTGATTGTGGGCTGGAAAGTTGTGCCAGAGAAGCAAGCTCAACTTTTGGATTGGCAAGTCCACGTTTATGGCCAATCATATAGTGTCTTCCAGTTCAGCTGCTAGTCTGAGGGGATCTAACCTGTCCCCTGTGAACACGTGCTTAATCCCTCAGGTGCAATGGCTTACTGCAACTGAAGTCGTGTTTTCTTTAAGAAGGAAGACATTTCCAATTACCTTTTAGATGGAGCTGTCTGACAGCTTTTGGGAAAGAGCTGTATTTTTGAGAAAAATCATTCTCATTAATCAGCAGTATTAGACTCTTATATATATATATAAGCTATATATATATAGCTTTTAATTTATGTGTCTCTCAGNTTGATTATTAGCATAATTAAAATAAATCTGGTAAAAATCTGGTAGAGATGTTATCTCTTCATTTTGCATGCATTTTGGAGTTTATGCTGGTAACATATTGAGGCAGAGTGTGGCAGCTCACAAGTATTACTAGAAGTTAAAAGGGTCTGATATCTTACTGACTGTCTCTTGTTTTGAGCTGACAGAAACGTTGTAGTTCACTCTATAAAGGATGAACTACCCTATGATAGTTCTATAGGCACAGGTAACTCGGACACTGAAGATGGAGCTGTCTCAGGAATGACACTTTCCTCCAGACTACTGTTCTGGCTTCTCTGGGTACAGCTAAATTTTGTAGGGGAAGAGCAGGCTGAAAACTGGAGTTTGCTCGGAAAGTAGTTTGGCCTCTTCTTTGATGATGTGTTTGAGTCCATAAGGTCATTACTATAGTTCATTTTTCATATTAGTCTGGGAGTGGCATACTGTATTTGTTGCCTTTCTTAAAATGGCTGAAATGAAATAACTGCTGCTTGACTGTGCTTGAACTGAGTTCTGAAAGCCTGAAGCACATCTTACAGCTAAGCACAAGTGTAACCATTTATCTGCAAAGATTTAGCTAATGTTTTTTCATTCTAGCCTTTATATGGTGCTGTGGTTCCTTCTAAAGAAATTGAAGATCATGTTCTGCTGGACATAGGTAAGAAATAATTAACCATTTTGAATTCCAGAGAGCTATAGATGTGTACTGTGATGACGATCACATGCACGGTGGTGTTTTTAAAGAGGTTGAATGTCATTGGCATTGCAACATAACTTGGCAGAAGACCAAATGAATTTGGTTTGTATGTGCTTCTAAGTGTATGTATGTAGCATATCCAAGAGTATTGTGATAGCCTCAATTTTTTCAACTATTTATAATAGAATCATAGAATCATTAAGGTAGGAAAAGACCTCTGAGATCATCTAGTCCAACTGTCAGCCTATCACCAACATGCCCACTAACCATGTCCATCAGTGCCACAACTCCACAGCTTTTGAACACATCCAGGAATGTTGACTCCACCGCCTCCCTGAGCAGCCTGTGCCAAAATCTCACCACTTGTTAAGAGAAATTTTTCCTGATGTTCAACCCAAACCTCCCCTCGTGCAACTTGAGACCATTACTTCTTTTTCTGTTGCTAGGTACCTGGGAGAAGAATCTTACCTTCACCTTGCTACAACTTCAACACAGCCAACATATTAAATGAAGCATGTATAAATGTCTAGAGGCTACTGTGCAAAGTGCACTGTAGAGCCAGAAGGGGTATATCAACAATTACTCTAAGTCTCTGTGTTTAGGAAATAAAACTGTCAATGGAAAGTTGAGTATTTTCAAGGTTGTCATAAGCTCCAATAGTGAAGTGCATGCAGGACCTCATGCAAAGCAGAGCAGAGAGGAAAAAGCTGAGCTCAGCCTGTGGGGTTGCTGTGCCAGGCAGAGGCTTACCTGTGTTCCTCTGCTGAGCCTGGATGGTGGCATTTCAGATTACCTGCCTGAAGGTTCCAGTGGCTGCAGAACGAAGGGTTGCTGTATGTTCACGTGCGTGTATAGAGAAATTACACATTAGAAATGAGCTGGCATCAACTCAGAGGCATGTAAGGTAACAATGTAGGTTATTTTAACAATCTCTCATTAAAATTATCATTAGCTCTCATTTTTTCTCATAATTGTTAGGTCAAACACTTGTACTGCATCAAGTCCATCTTGCTTGTCTATTCTCATACTGAAGGAATATGGGAGCTGCATAAGGGTGTTGAGTGTGGCAGCAAAACAGGTTGTCCTGCCTTCAGTGCTTTTGTGCACAGCAAAGCAACAGTCCTTGTCTTGCACAAAAATACAGTTAATGTGCTTGAGGTGGTAGTTCCAATATGATCAAATAGGTTTCATCAAAGAAGAAGACTGAAGTGCTGTACTGCATCTCAGCTTAGGAGGGAGTGGAGCCATTGGGGAGTGACTGTGTTTTACTGAGCTGAAGCTACATCTGCTCCAGTCTCAGTTCTAGTTACACCATCTGGAGAGGGCAGAAGGTAGCAGAAAAGCTGTCAGAGTGAAAGTTCTCCACCCTGAAATCTTATCTGATAGATCTCTTTCATACCCTTAAATGTCTTTTCCTTCTAAGGCATCATTTGTACAGGGTGGGATGTGACAGCTGGAACAGGAGCCAGGCCCCCTGGCTTCAGACCAGCTCTTACTTTCCTCTTTGATGCTTGAATGGGAGCTGCAGGCAGATCCTGGGTCCTCTGCAGTGAGCAAGCAAGTGCCCTTGGCCATGGTTCATACAGCTAGTTAGGAGCAGGGAAATGTAGATTCTCAAAGATCTTTTGGGTGAAAAAGTAGTATTTGCACACAACTTGGATCAAGATTTATGTGCTTAAAATTTGATATATTTTCTTAGGTGTCTTATGTACATGTAAAATTCAATTATAAATATGTAGGTGAATGTGTTTACACATATCTGTACATATAGATCTTTTCTCCTCAGCATAGGCTCAGTTTATATTAAACTCAGAAGGGTTACCTTTTGTACCTCCCATCTGAAAATAACTTACTTTCTGGTGTTTTGCATAACTGAAAATGTGCTCGTCCATGTGAGAACTGGAGCATGGACTCATTGCTAGCTATGTCTTGGGCTTTCCTCACCTATCTCCCATCTGAGTATTGAGGTTGGCTGAAATGATCACAGTATGGACATCTAGTGGGATTTTGCTATTGAAATCAGCAGAGCCTGGAGGGCTTTCAGCCAGCATTGTGTATGAGGGCTGATGAGTTTGGTGTGCAGACTGGAGAATAAAAGGGCTGCTGGGAGTGCACTGAAAAGTGGAGGTGGGGAGGGACAAACAAGTGTGGAAGTAGGGTTTGATGACAACCAAAAATTTATAAGTTGGCTAATGCTATTTTTATTGGTTTGTTTGAATGTAAGAACAGTATATGTTCTAACATTACTCACATAACCATATTTATATGTTTTATGGTTTTGTTACTGTGGGTTGTTTTAAACTACTATTTAAAAAATTGTTTGCTTGGCGTTGTTGTTAAATGGCAGCATGTTTGGCAGGAAGAGCACACAGTAGGGAATAAGGAGAGAAATGGAAATGGTTGTCAGTGGGGAAGAGGAAGAGGGAGAACAGCTAAGGGGGCTGAGTAAAGAAGAATTAATAGAAACGAACAAACTCTGGAATCTTACTGGGAAATTGGATGTGTAAATCAAAGAGGACTTCTGAAACCAAGAACACCATCTCTCTTTGAATGGATGAGTGTTCATCTGCTGCTTCTCACTGCGTTTCCCATATGGTCTGAGAAGCACTTTCCAGAAATCATGGGAAGGTTCTCTGGTTTCTGCTGCCTATTCTCTTCCCTGCCTTTTCCTTTCAAGCATGACAGTTGTGGCCCTTTCCCAACACTGAACAAACTTTCAGGGGTATCTTTCAGGGATGCTTGCAGAAGCTGGGAGGGTACTAAGAGGGTGTCAACTTGCTGCTTGTCTTCATCTTTGGTCTGGGACTTGGCTGCCTCAGGCAATGCTCCAGCTCAGAGTTTGTTTTTGATAACAGCTCACATTTACCTCTACTGCTCAAGGGACTTCAGCCTTGCAGGGTGGAAGGAAGACCCTGTGGTCCCACACTGGTGAGTGCTGGGGAGGAAGGGCACACATGGGAAGCCATATGAACTACATAAGATGTTTCAGGTGAGGAAGTGGGACCAAAGTGAGGGTCACAAGAGGATGCTAGAGCAGGGTGAACAGTGGATTACATAAAGACTGTTGAATTCACTGCTAGTGTCACATCTGCCAATCTTCTCTCCTCTCTCTCTGTCTTTCTCTGTACTGGAAGTTGTTAGAGATCTGTTTTATGTTTAGACAAACAAAAAACAAACAAACAAAAAACAGAAAGAAAACATGCTTGTAAGGTTGAGAGAGGAAAAACAATATCCAGTTGGAGAGAGTGAATGAAATAAACAAAAAGGGAAGCAAGAAAAATAGAAGTTTTTTTCTCTTTCAATGCTAAGCATATGTATTACTGCCAACCATTGTCATCCTCAAGAGTCAGCATCTCTGTTCATTTTGGAAGAGACTCTAGGAGGTGGCAGCTGAATGCTGCTGCTATTGGGCGTGTGATGATGTTAGCAGGGCATCTGTTTTTAAACAGCTATAATTCCTTCCTGTTTTTCATAGCCAGTTTGGAGAGAGGATGTTCGTAAGGCATTTTACTAAGCTGCAAAAGTTTCTTTTTTCCAGCAAGAAAAATCTAAGCTCCTAGTTTTTCTTCCAAGAAACTATAACTTCAGGAAGGCAGGATAATTTTTCAAAATATTTTTCCTGCTCTCATAGTTACAGTGCCAGTGACCTAGTGGTGTCCGTCAAATCTGTTTTGTTTGCTCTGCTAGCAGTGAAAAAGTTTTGCAAGCCAGGTTTTTCACTTTGAGAGATAAAAATACCAGTGTGAAATTTTTGGCAGTTCTATGCATGTGACCAGGCAGCTTCGAAACATTTTTAGTAGAGTTTGTCCTTCGATTTTCATGATTCCACAGAAATTCCATTTTAACCACAGATGGGTTTAAGGAACAGGACATAATGAACTTCTTCTCCATGTAAACCAGTAGGTCTGCACTGTAATCTGTAGACAGTCTGGTTTTAATGTTGTTTTTTTGTTCTTTTTTTTAATTAGATTTCCTTACCATGATTTGTAAGACTTGAGTTTTTTCTTAAATACAAAGAAATCACAGTCTTTCTATCTGGAGTCCTCCCTTTACACAGCTTTTATAGGTCTGTAAAATGATTAGTTCTACTGATTCAGGTTAGATGTTTTACTTCTGTTTTTGTTTTTTGTTTGTGTTTTGTTTTTTTGTTTTTTTTTTTTTTTTTTTTTTTTTGGTTTTTTTTTTTGTTTTTTTTTTTTTTTTTTTTGTTTTGTTTTGTTTTGTTTTTTAAATGTATGCTTTTAGCTTTCCATGGGCAGAATATTTATGTTTGGAACTGTTCTGGGTCACGTGTGTCTGTTCTGAGATTGGGACCACAGGAGATAATTTTATGGTTATTGACAGACAAAAGTGAAAGTTTGGCATCATGCTGCCTATTTGAGACAGTTACGAGTTCTGTAATTAAGGTTATACAGATCTTCTGTGTTTGTGGTTGTTGCCTGGCAGTACTCAATCCTTTCTTTCCCACGTGTATCTTCTGAGAGAGGCTGGGTTATCCAGCTATGGTCCAAAAGCTGCAGACCTTTACTTCACTTTCTGCTCTGCTGCACATTTACATTATGACTTTGGGCATCACTCATTTTTACCCTGTGTCTCTTAATTTTATGAAGTGAGGAAGGTTGTAGAGCATGAGATGAGAAGGACACTGCAATACTTAAATGATTGGAGATGTGCTGAAAAAGTTCAGGAATATTTGTTTTTCAGTAGAAGGAGACTGTTTATGTATAAAACTTGTTCTTACTGGAAGAGTAGTTGATTTGAAAATTATGAAGAAGAATGCTGTCTGAAGAAAACTACAGAGTTACTACTGCATCTATCTTTTGTTGACTTTGTGGTGTTTCTTTTACTGTGCAAAACCTTTGTGTAGTTGCTTGCATCTTGTGGAAGAGAGGCTTAACTTGGGGCATCTGTCAGTACTCTTTCAGAAACAACCTTTAAAACAACACATGGTTTGCTCTAGTTTATTTCTGTAGATAAAGTATTCTCCCACTTGTTTGAACTTCAATATTAAAGGTAGTTGAATAGTTGAAACTACAGAAGTTGTAGGAAGTAAAGTCTTCCTGGGGTGTGAGCCTGAAATAAGCTTAATTAAAAAACTGTGGAGAAATCTGGAAGAAGAAGCATTAAACAGTAAAACAAGCTTGTTCTTGTTTCTTGGAGTTTCCTCCACTCTTGACTTTCTGAGACATTATAATTCAAGTTAACCTCAAAGGGAAGACAGAAAGAAAAACGAGCAAACTACAAACATGTGCTGTCTGGCTTCCCAGAACTTGTCCTCCTCTGCCTAAAATCCAAAACAAATTTGCTCAACAAAATCTTTCAAAAACAGCCTTTTTTTCTGATGTTTAAATAAGCTCTTTTGCCTGTCTTCTGCCCAGTCTCGTTTCATGCTAACACAAATAAACAGCCTAGGATATATCTAATGTCAAGTTACTCTTCAGATTTGAAATATATTCCAGAAATACATTGTGATGAGAAAAGTTGCAGCCTTGAAAATGCACATTGAACACACTTTCAACATTCTTCCTCCTTGAGAAGCATCCCTTCCATTGAAAACTTGCATGAAACATGGAAAACTGGATTTTTATGAAATGAGTCTTTACTGACCTTTTTGGCAGCACAGCTGGCCAGCATAATTGTAGACTCAATAACAGAGTCACTGGCGAAACTTCATTATGAGCAAGGTCCAATTCAAACTGTGGTGTGCTTTCATGTACAGCCATGTGCATTCTCTGTGTTACCCAGGTTTGTGCAGGACTCTGTGTAACAAACAAATCCAGCCCTCAATTCTCAAATTTTTGCAAATAAGTTCAGGGAACCTTTTAATCATGGTATGAGACAAACAGCAGTGAGCTTTCTGTCCACATTTGGACTGCTCGTCCCAGCTGCCCTTTTGATTTGAATAGATACTGGACAAGGAGAGCATTAAGTCAAAGTATCTCTTTATGTGCTTTGTTGGAACTGATTGGTGGTTGTTTCGGGAGTTGGGGCATACTGACTGCTGTTGCATGAAAGTATATTAATGAATGTGTTACCTTTAACTGAAATTGTTATCCTAAACCACGTCAGGTAAATGGTACTTGTTTTAAAAAAATGGAGAAAACACTGCCAGTGAGTCATGAACTTCAGAAAATTCGCATTCTGAGGAGCACTGTGAAACCATAGCAGCAGTACAGTAAATTGGCTGACAAATAATGTTTGGGACAAAGGCGGAGATAACGCAGTGTATTTGTCCAGTGGCTCTTTGGAACTAGACTCAGGGCTGGGCATAGGTGGTGCTTTGCCTTTATTTGTTAGTCTGAGCCTTTCTTCATCCCAGTCTCTTGGGTGTTCTCCACAGATTTTGTGGTTTAGTTTATACAAACCTCGTTCTAAATTTTTGAAAGTTATTTGCTCCTAAGGTTTTGCCAAGGAGCAACATTTAAGTATCACCAGTTAGGAATAGTTGCTTTTCAAATCAAGGGTAAGTATTGCTAATAGGTCTTTTTAGAGCAATGCTGTTTTCACTGAATATCCAAAGCATGCTGTTTCTAACAGGAAAATGTAGTTTGTGTTATAATTGTTCTAATTGCAGTTGTCATCCTACTGGCAAAGAAAAAAATTGTATAACTACCATAAAAATTATTGTCATAGTTCACATTGTAATTAAAAGTGTACCTTCAGTGGGCAGTTTGTGAGTAAGATATAAGCTTAGATGGTGTGTTCTCCTCTCAGCCTGGATGGTTAGCAACTTTGTGCTTTTGTGTGCACTGTCTGGGGTTAGTAAAACGATGTGTCCATGTGAAAGTAAATGCAATGGAGCATTAAAGTGCTTTGACTGGCAGTCTAGCTTGAAGCAATCCAAAGTGTAGTGCACGCAAACCGGCTCCACTTCCTCAGTAGCCTGCCATGACTTGAGTGCTTCAGTGAACTTATCTGTCTGTGTAGAACAGCATTCTCAGAGGCAAGCTGAAAAGTTTGCTGCTCTCACCAAGGACTATGTAAACCTAGTGTCTTGGTTCAGACTAGTGTCCAAGAAATTGCACAGATAAGTCAATATCTAAAGGATCTGGGCTATGTTTTGTGTTTTTCAGAGTATTCTTTGATGGTTTGAAAAGGGAAGTGGGGGAGCAACAGAGTTGTGACAAAGTTTTCTGATGGTTCTAGTCTAAAGTTTCATAAGAAAGACCAAAGTGCTTGGCATAGAAGGGAGGTGGTAAAAACTGTGTGACAAGCTGACCTATGTGAACTGTGATACTATTGCTGGGAACAACCTGCAAAATCACACCGTAATTTCTGTGGGGAGGTTGGAAAGAGCATTTTGGTTGGAGTGTATAGTATCTGGCTGGTAGCATTATACTTTCAGTCACTTTTATCCATGTCTGCTGAATTTTCAATACAGTCATTAAGTCTCTTATCAGGCAGTGAAAATATTTTGTCTAGGTTGAAGGGTGTGTGGCGATAGTTGTCATGGATGTGACAGTTGTAAAGCCACACATGCGTGTTGGTCACACAAACTCCTATAGAGAAGCATATAGCTCCTTGTATTATATCTTTCCTTCTCCAATTCTGGAAAATGATTGTAGGCTATGTTGGTCCTGGGGCAGAATCAAGCTGAAGGAAACCAACTTCATCCTTTAATACTGGGGAATAATGTCTAGAGCAAATCAGGCAGTGTTTTTTTGACAAGCCATTCTCATTAGCCGTATCAAGGCTTGGGATGTTCAGCATTTATTTCTGGGATTGTTAGCCCTGCATAGCTCTGCTCTCCATGCAGTACAGGTCTGTTCTCTATCACATGTAGTGCTGCTTACTTTCTGTGAAGGGGGCACCTTACTCAAAGGAGTTTTCTCCTTCTGTCCAGCTGGAGTGATCTTCTAGCCATAGGTGTGATATAGCAGTATTTCAGAAGTGGCCACAAGCTGCTGTGCCATGAGGCTCCTCATGCTCTGGAGCAGTGATGTTGCTGTTCCAAGGAAACTGTGGTGGTGGTGACATTCCAGTTCTCCCTTCCATCTTGCCATGAGCTAGTGGTCTAACAATATACAGTAGACTGTAATGTCTCTGAAAAACATTTATATCATGCATATATGTTTTGGCTATCTTTGGGTAAAAGAATTTAGAGCATTACATTAGTATTTATCAAAAGCGTTAGCCTTAGGGAATGCACACAAAAAACATTTGTTCTTTATCTTCACATCTATACCTTGGTATACATAATTGAAAACATTTTTATTGAAAGTTGAGGTTAATATTTTCCAGCTAGAAAGCTGCCAAATCTCTGTGCCAGCTGCATTCAAATACCACCGCTAAAATGCTACCACTTTGGAAATGAGGAGTGGCAGGTGAGACATAGATTGGATCATCCCACAAAAGTGCAAGAATAGGAAGAAAAATATTTTTAGCTGTAGACTATAAAGCAAAGCCCTTCTCTTGATGACAGAAAGCAGCCTGAGGTCTTTAATGACTGCGTAAAGGAGTTCTGTGGGCCAGAAAAAAAAAATCTGTCTTAAGGCCTGAACAGCGCAAATGATGTGAGTGGTATTTAATTAACCTTTCAGAAATGGGGGTTAATGTTGATAATTTATTTGCACTTTTAGAATGCCGTCAGCAAAATCCCATGCAAGATCCTATTCAGAGGAGATTTTAACAAGCATGTAAGACCTGCCTGAGAAACAGAGAATACACAGCAGGAGTAAATGATGAGGTCTTTGTCACTGAAGAACTTTAGTAGCTGGATTCTTCACATGTTATTTAATAGGTTTGATGTTTAAAAATTACTTAGTCTCAATTACTCATTTGTGTTAGGAAGTTCTAAAATAATGATGATAGTTTAAAAGCAGGCTGTAGCTGAACAGCCAGTGGAAACTTCACTGCAACATACAGAGGGAATGTCTTAACACATAGAATATTTTAATGCCATTAAACACATCATCTACATTTCCAAACTGAGAGTCTCGTTCAGTTCTAGTTATCCCTCCCTAGACTAATTTAGAAGTGCAGGAAGGCCAGTGAAAGTGCATAAATGTATTTTTCTTGATTATGTGACAAAAGACAGTTGACCGATCAAAGAAAATGTTAACATTTTTCATGAAGGACAAAAGAGCAATTGCCAGGGTTGAAAAGTGAGGAATTTCAATGCCAATGTAAAGCATACATTGTTCTTAGAATGTAAATTCCATGCACAGAGTGCTGCCCTGAGTACACGTCTGGAGTTGAGGCTTTTATTTGGGTTGGCGTTAAACATACCTGGTGAAAGAATGAACGTGCTTGGTTAAGGGGAGCTGATGTGTACAGGGGAAATCCTTAGTGCTGAAGCAGCTGGGAAGACATTTTTTTAAGCAAACAAGTTATCCAACAAATAAGCTGTGTCGTTCACTTTTTTTTCTTAATCTGTGGCTGCAGCTGGAAATAGGCAGAAGCTACAGAGTTCAGGATCGAAAAAAGTAGATCCGTCCCCGCGTTACCTTGCACCGTGGGGACTCATCAGGAAACCTCCAAGCTGGTATTCCAGGGAGCTGTGGTGTTTTGAAGTAGATGCTCAAACCATGGATTTATATCCTCTATGTATTCTCAGTCGTGGATTGTCTGCTGTGATTCCCTGGGGCTGTTAATTGTATGTATAAATCAAACAAAGTCTATGGGAGTGTCTAGTTTTTAAAGTGAAAGTCTAAGGCTTCCAGCATCTGAGGCAAATTACTCTTTTCAGGCCTAACAAAGCTGGCAGAACTTCAGTTAAGGCAAGGGCAGAACAATGATCTGTTTCAACTGTGTTTTATGCAATTTGTGCACTTCATGAAGTGTTTGTATAATAATTATTTTGTCCCTCAAAATCTGATACTTTTATAATAGGTTTTGAATTAAATTTACATTTGAATTGCATGATCTTCTTTCAGCACATATGTTGTTATCTCGAACTGCAATGTGGACTGTGGAATCGCTTGAAACATAATAAAAAAGTAGCTCTGCAGACCTCAGCAGCCTGAAAAATAATTGAAGTGAAGTAAGGAATGTTAACAAGCTCAAATGTCATCAACTTCCAAAAAGTGATATTTAAGCTGATCCACATTCTCTCTCCTCTTTTATCTGGAGCACAAAAGCTCATGCGTTGTGGGGTAACTAAAGGAAATGTTTGGTGGAGCTGGTTAAGAACCAGTGAGCATGTTATTTTTGCTTTAGGTCTTATGTAGCACAGTTGAGCCTGTTTAAAAAATGTAATTTGTGTAGTGTAAAGATGTTCGGGGAAGGGATAATGAGTTCCTACTGAATACTAATTGCCTACAAGTTGTTCAGGGAGACTATAAGAATGGAGGATTTGTTGTAAATTAGTCACTAGTTGTATTGTGCATTGCTGTGAGGTTAGAACAGTGCTGTAAGGGTGCCAGCTCTAAAAAATCCTTATGATTCACTGTCTATGTCAGTGATTGTGTGGAGAAGAGAATACCATTTAGGCTAAATATTACTGGAAAGAGGGCTCCTCTAATGACATTGTAATCTTTCTATATAGCACTTAACTTCACGCTTATTTGAGCTAGAAAGATGGGAGCAACAGGCTTTTGAGTGGGTTATTGCTGCTTTCCCGTTGCAGCATCCCAAGGTCTGCTGAAGTCCTAAACGCTGTGAGAGGAGGCATTGTTTGCCGTAATGTGGGGTCCAGCACATAGGTTAGTGCTCTTAGCTTACTGTTAATCTTGGGCTTTTGCCTAACCTTGGTTTGAGAGTATTTGAAAACCTCAGATTTAACATGGAAACAAAGGTTTGAGAAAGCTTGCACTGGTTTGTTTACTTTTGAGACATATTTTCTCATTCCTTACTCAGCTCTTATTGTTTTCATTTACATCAAAATGGAAAGGTGAGTTAATGATTCATTGGCACACAATGACCTCTCAAATAGCCCTAGACCACGATGCAACAGCTCCACTGAAAAAGCTCTCATACTTTAACCTCCTTGTTTCTGCCTTAATATTTGCAGCCTGATCTGTCCACATGCCTGGATGCCTGAAGAGAGCAAACATTTACAGCTTCTCCCTCCCCTGTGTTTAGTGGGCAATTTGATCCTTCTTTGTCCGTTCCTTTATTTTACATCACTCTTAGACTTGCTATTGAGAACAACAGAGTGCAACTTTGAGAATCTGCTTGCTTCTTACTGAACAAAAATTATGGACTCAGACTCTGATTCACCTTTTAATTACTCTTGGCCTTCCCTACCTAAAATGCGGATTCGAAGAAGGGCATCTAAACAAGGTATAAAAAGCTGTCTTCTTTTAAATAACTCTTGCTTACAAACTCTACCTCTTTTTCATCCTCTGATTGTGTGCAGGTGGCTATCAGCAGCTGTAATTAGGTAGATTTTACTCTTATTAGAAGTCTGCCTTGCTGTTAGTTACACTTTTGAAAATAATTGTACTGGAATCTGTTAGGTAGAAATTGTTTCCTCCAAGTTATGTGCTGTTCTTTAGAATTGTTTTTGTTTCTTCGTTTTCTCAGGGTGTCTTTGGGCTGTACATGTTGCTCTCACTAAACAGCTCTGATGCTGGGCATTTGCAGAAGTGTGTTGCAGCAGCTACAGAAAGTTCTTCTTGTTACAGTTGTTTTCATTTAAGGGAATTTTGTAACTCAAATATGTCTCAAGAGCTAACAGGAAACCTTTTAAATTATATACAGAAATTTGATCAGGATGAAGAAGGAAGTCTTTTCCTTTCTGTGAAAGAGATTTCATGGTCAGTCACCCTCTTTATAAAGATTCTGATGCAATTAGATATTGTCTTTGGTAGAAAAGCCTCTGGAAGTAAGCATTCTAAGCATTGCCAGTATGATACGGGCGGTTTTAAGGAGGTTGAAAGGCACTGGGCAGCAAATTTATGTAAGGAAGAAGTATCACTGAAAGCATTAATGAAAGAAGATATTTTTTCTTGCTTTTATAAGTGAAAGAATGGAGTAACATTTTAATTTATTTTTCTGTCAATAAAATTGCTTTTTTGTGTGTGTTTCAAAAAAGGGAAAGAACAAATTATTTCAGAAAGGGAAAGGAACAAATAATAGAAGCAAGATCCATCAGTGTCATTAAAGTCAGTGAGCCAGGAGAATCGTGTTGTTTACACAGGCTCAGACTTTGACCTTATCTTTTAGAGCAGAAAACATGTACGTTTTAAAATGCCCAGTACTTAGAAACTTTTTATTCATAGGGAAGTCCGTTTTTTTTCTCAAGTGCAGAAGAATTTCTTTGGTGTGTATGGGTATGTACAGTTTGTAAAGATGGACGGGGTTGTGTGGGGTTCGATCTTTATGTCTCACATGAGGACTTATTTTATCTCTACATGCTGTATCTATGTACCCATGGTCCATGACATTTGAATTGTTCTTTATTTTACCTTAGGACCTTATTTTACTTTAATGTAATCATTTGTATATATTTAACTGTTGTATAGCATTGCATGCACATCTTCTGTTTGCATGTTCTGTATAACATCTGGGTACCTACCCCTGTTAGTAGCACACCAACCCATGTGTCTTGTGTGCACAGATGGTTGTCTGTGTGGGGTTGCTGGAACAAGAGGATGCTCTGCTTGCAGGAGTGTGTTTCAGTGATGAATTCCAATTTGTGCTTAGGGAATTGAAATACCAAGTGCTCACAGGGTGGGAGAAACACCTTTGCGGAGGGATGACAGGCTTGTGATCTGTCCCTCACTTTGCCTTAGGAAGGCTGTGTTGGTGGCTTCCTTCCCAAACAGAATATGGCATGTTTTCACATGGCTGTGTGGGGCTTGAAGCCGGGTGGCTGTGCTTTCTTTGTGTAGGAGGGAGTTCAGATCTCAGCGTACGAGTCCATAGAGCTGACTGGAGGCGACATGAGATTCTTCCTCCCCACTCTAAAAATCATGAGGGCTTCCTTATGTGCCTGTGTTGGGTGCTTCAGCTGATATGCTGCTTCACCTTCAGCCCCAAACCCCTTATATTGTCTGGAGTTGCTCCTCCATAGAAATAGGAAACCTGTGCACACCTTCACACTTTCCAGTTTTATCACCCCAAGTTCAGCTTTTGTGCCTGCTTGGACACCTGGTTTTTGGGGCAGCTGTGTGATGGAGTGCCTGCCCTGAACTCCAGGGGCTGGCAGGAACCAAGCGCTGGTTGCCCAGCTTGGGGACTTCCTCCCACATTACAGACTGTATCCTGCCTGCTCAGGCTGCATGTGTATGGCATAATTAAAGGTTAATTGGGCTCAGCAGAGAATATGAACACGGCTTTGTCTTTAGTGATTGAGATCTAAGTTTTCTAATGTGCTGAAAGACCCTTATAAATATTTGTTACTTAATTTACCGCCCCTCAGATGTAGTTGAAAGCCTTAATTTCTCAGAGCAAATCGACTTGCAGAGCCTTTTTGGAGGCTTGAAGAGCCTCAGAGGTGCAGAGAGTGCCTATTCCTTATGAGTCGATTCTACTGTGCTGAGATTTGGAAGATACGAGCCTAGTTCTCTCAGGCTGAAATGGGAACTGAAATGAAACATGTTGTATTTTGGAAAAATACTTTATGCATTGTGGTGTTACATAAAATGAGACACCAATTTATTTTTGCCTTTTTGTTCTGTCATTTACTGCCAGCTTCAGGGAAGGAGGTTGAGGCTGCGAATCCTGTGCTGGGTGGGGATGCTTTTTCCCAGTCCAGGTTTAGGTGACAATTATCAAAGGCAGTGATTCAGAAGTACCTTTATCCTTTGTGTTTTAGTGGCTACATTAGGAGCACATCTTGAACATCCTGGATATGATTTCTAGCATACAGCTCCCTGATTGCCTCATTGAATTATTTAGGAAATGCAGTGCTTGAGTTTCCACTCCAGAGGGTCAGCCATTTAAATATTCTTTGTGACAGCTTTGTGGCATCAGCACCTCAAAGGTTACCTTGCTTTACCCACAGTGTAGTGCTACTACATACTTGCTTAATTTTACTCTCAGGAGTAGTTGCAGTGTCTGAATGAAGTGCTAAGACTGCCAAGGTAGGAATGAGGGTACTTTGTTGAAAAAAATCAAGTCACACCTCCAGACATGCATATTGCTTCTGTCAGTACCTTACTGGGAATTTGTGGACTTCCTTCCCCAAATTCGTGTGACCACCTCTGGAATGGGAGGAACATTTCCATAGTCCTGTGTGACCCATGTGCTTAGTTGTCTGCATTTGTTTTCTGACTCCATAGCTGTGTTAATTCCAGTTATGTATTAACCTGTGTTTGGATTGCTGGGGGTAAATGTGATGAGTTGTCTGCAAACTATTCACAATATCTAGAGGAAGGAATTCATAATTTCTTTCCTGACTCTCAGTTTGATCACACTGCTGTACTTCGTTTCTCTTTTGCAGTGTGCCTTCTCTGAAAATTTAAGTTTTGGTTTTTGTGGGAAAAATCAGTATCATCTTTATGTGGTTTTCCAGAAAAGGTCATTTAAGGCTATACATCTTTGTATGTCAATTCACAGCCTGTTTTAAAGTTATTGTTATGGTGATCATGTGCTTTCTAAAGTTAATGAGTTTTTATGAACTTTTTTGCTTGGTAAAATGTTCAGCTGAAGTATGTGATGACAGCTGAATACCTTTGGCATTCTATGATGGAGGGGTAGCATAGATAAACAAAAGAAGGGCAGCTGACATTGTCTGTCTGGACTTGTGCATTGCCTTTGACATGGTCCCACACCATGTTGTTATCTGTAAATTGGAAATATATGGGTTTGAAGGCTGGACTTCTAGGTGAATTAAGTATTGTTGTTAGTGGCTCTAGGTCCAGATGGAGGCTGAATACAAATGGTGTTCCCCAGGGGTCCATCTTGAGAGCAGTGCTCTTCAACATCTTTATCAATGACAGAGAGAGTAGGATCAGGTGTATTCTCAGCAGGTTTGCTGATGACACCAAGCTTAGTGGTGCAGTTGACACAGTAGAAGGGAGAGGTGCCATCCAGATGAACCTGGATGTGTTTGAAGAGTGGCAACATGAGAATCTAATGAGGTTCAGCAAGGCCAAATACTTGGGTAGGGGCTATCTCAGGTATGTATACAGACTGGGAGAAGAACTCATTGAGAGGAGCCCTGCTGAGGACCTGCAGGTCCTGGTGGACAGAAAGCCAGACATGAGCCAGCAGTGTGCTCTTGCAGCCCAGAAAGCCAACAATATCTTTGGCTGCTCCCAACAGGGAGAGGGAGGTGATTGTCTCCCCCTACTCTGTTCTTGTGAGGCGCCATCTGGAGTACTGTGTCCAGGCCAGGGCTTATTGTACAGGAGGCATGCAGAGCTGTTGGAGCAGGTCCAGAGAAGGGCCACATAGATGACCAGAGGGCTGGAACACCTCTCCAGTCAAGAAAGGCTGAGGGAGTTGCCGCCTTCCAGAACTTGAAGGACACTGTGCTTGTTGGGTTCTTCAGTAGCTGAGGGCTGAGTCAGTGCTTTTATGTCATATGTTTTTCTTACCAACCACTCTGAACTCCATTACCAAGTACCTTGAAGGCCATTACTGACACCTTTCAGAGCTAGAACTCTTTGGAACACCTTCACTGTTCAGAGGGATGCCAAAATCTTCTCTGTCTGTCCATGCACTTTTCTGGAGTTTACATCTGCAGTGAGAGTAACCACACTGAATGGGTAGGGGAGATTTCTAGAGGCATTGCGATTGAAAATAAATTTACTTGATTCTCATAACCTTGCTGGGTATTAATAATGGCACCTAGTGCAGTGGGTACTACCTGCTGCCAATTAAACTGGTGAAAGGTAGCTGGTGGTCCCTGTGAGACTACTGGTGACTCTTACCTGCTCATTAGCAGGCTAGAGTCAGTTAGGAGCATTGCAGTCATTCAGTGCAAGATGTGGACATTTGTGCATGAAGTGGACATGAAGCTTTTTTTTTTTTTTTTTTCTGGTGGAAATAAGTTACTAGCAGAGTCAATGTGTAATTAATAATGCTCTCCCCTGCATTCAACAGAGTCTTGAAATACCTTTCCTGTTACAACAGTACTGTGATGTAGTTGTTGCTCGACGCATGTTTGAAATCAAGGGAAGTGCAGGTGAGGAGGTGCAGTGTGGTGATACTGAGTCACAAGGCCTTCTATTTTGTGACTTTTCACTTCAAACTTTAGCAGTTGTTCGCAGATCTCACCTTTAAGAGCAGACTGGCATATCACCTGAAAAGCATACGAACGGTAATCCATAAGGATTACTGACTGGAAGTATTGCAATAACATATGCTGATAGATACCATGGCATTTGCAGCAGCTTCCTGGAGAAGATATTACTCAGATGATTGTTACTGTTGTGTAAAAAGATATGCAAAATGTGATATTAGCTGTATAAGCACAAATGTAGCACAAGGGATTTTTGTTGCTTCTGGACAGGATTTGTAAGTCACAGCGCAGTTCATTAGCTGGCTACAGAAACCCTGGCAGCAAGACCTGTGCGTGTATCAGGAGGCTGTCCCCAGAGGAGCTGCCCTGGGTTTGCACTGTGGCTCTGTAATCCTGAGCTGATGCAGGGGACATGTACTGAACCTCCTTTGGCTGAGTACCAAGCTGGAGGCTGCGTATACCGGCTGTGCTGAGCAAGACTGGTACTGAGGCAGCACTGTCTGTGAAGCAGTGGGTGCACAGGATGGATGCAGATCCTGGCATGCTTTTCTTCAGTGTTTGTTGGTTTAAGACCAGCACTCAGAAAACTTTGCTTGTCACAAGAAAGCACTGCCTGCTTTGCCGAATCACATTTCCATCTAATTTTAGCTGCTAAAGTGTGATGAGCTGCTGTAGAAAACAGTGGTTTATACTATTTATAAACAAATGCTTTGAGATCTTGGCAGACATAAGTAAATGATTTTTAAGTCTAGCAAGTCTCAAGATGGTAGTAACTAAGATCGTGTTAAAAGTCCTGAAGGAAGGAAGAAGATAAATGAGAAGTATAAGGATGTATTCAGTGATATCAGATCCCATAAGGCTTGCCAGGACTAGAAACCAAATAATTCATAGTGTGCCATTTGTAAATGGGAATTTCCAGTTTTCCATAAATATAGAGCTTACTGTTGTTGGGCTTTATGAGATAGGATCTTAAAATTAAATAAAAGCTACAGTATAGCATTGCAGTTTTGGCAGCAGTCTGAGATACTTTTTTTTAAAGAGATAATGTCCCACCTCTTGGAAAACGTAGTTTCTAATCTTATCCACCTTTGCAGAAAATAAATCATATTTGATGCAGACTAAGAAGGAATTGTTGCATAATTTTCTATAACAGACAAGCTGGAATTAAGTTTTTTGAGAGCTTTGATTTTGGTTATCTTGTAGAGTCTGATATTACTTTTTGTCACACTATCCTCATGCTAGTCTCTCCCCTTCTCCCAAGGGAAATGCTTGACTTACAGAAACTAAAATAGAAAAAGTTACTTTAAAACTTTATTTTTTTTAGCTGCATATTTTCACAAAATTGAGAACTGTACTGATAACTGCTTTGTGAAGTTTTCCTCCTTCTACTATTAGAAGATGTTAGGAGGCCTTTGCTGCCATTTTAATTGCTAGATTAATGTATGCTCTTCATAATCAAAAGCTGCATTAAGAGAAACATGCCCGCAGGACAGTCTGCTGGCGTCCATGGCACTTAGGTTTTCTGCTGCTCAAAGCCATGGAACAGTCAGTGTGCACAGCTTTTTGTAATATTTATTTGCTGTCATGAACACACTGTTGAAACTAAATCCTGAATGTCTGTTAATCACAAAATCACAGAATTGTAGGTGTTAGATGGGACCTCTGAAGATCATCTAGCCCAAACCCCTGCTGCTGTTAAGATGGATGTCTTACCATTTCAGCAGAAAAAGCAAATCAAGAGCAGGATTTATACTGAGCATCATATTCACAGATCAGATCTTGATCTCACTCTGCAGAGGCACTATTGGTGCCATTCTGTTTTTATCCCTCTTACAGTTTTGTTTGTTCGTTTGTTTTAGTTATCTGCATTAGTGGTTTAAGATTAGCATTTTATTTTATTGCTTCCAGTAGGCAGAATGCTTAAGGGAAGTCGTTGTTTGACTGCAGATTAACTGTGTTCTGTTCATATAATGTATCAGAAATTAGATTATTAGCATGTAAGCCAGAGTGATACGTGTTTCATCCCAACCCATAAATCTTGTTCTGCTTACTGTAGTTACAATTCTGCAGCCACAGACTACAAAATTCTAGCTCAGTAGGGAAATAGAAGGTTTTACTTGCTAAGTTACAGGAACGCTTATTTTTAATTTACCGTTTAATCATTGAATGGTAACTTTTATGATTTTTTTTCAACTATTGGCTTCTAGGAACATTTACCAAATGTTAAACAATTAAGAAATTACAGATTTTTGTGAGGTGTGGGCTTGTCTTGGCTAGATTATATTTCTTCCTAGTAGTTTGTATAGTCCTTTGTTTGGAATATAGAATGAGAACATGTTGATAAGAGTGATGTTTTATTTGAGGCTGAGCAGTGCTTACAGAGAGTCAAGGACTTTTCAGTTTCTCATGGTGCTCTGTCAGCGAGCACTGGGGGGACTCAAGGAGCTGGCAGGGGTTGGAACGAGGACCCAAACTGACCACAGGGATCACGCTGACCATGTGGCATCATGCTCAGCAGTAAAGCTGCGTGGGGGGGGAAAGCTTCTGTTCAGAGACTGGCTGTGCTTCATTCAGCATGTAATGAGCCCTTCAGTTGTGCAGTACTTGATTTGTATGTTCTGTTATTATTATTCCCCCTTTTCCATCCTATTAAACTGTCTGTAATCTCATCCTTTGATTTTTTTTTTTTTTTTTTTTTTTTTTTTTCTTTCTGATTCTCTTTCCTGTTCCAGTGGGGTGGTGGGGTATGAGTAAATGACTAAGTAGTACTGAGCTGCCTGCCAGGTTAAATCACAACAGATGATACAAATATTTCTCAAACTTTAATCCTATGGTTTTGTTCTTAATAGTTAAGCTTCTATATTTTTATGACTATGTATAAATAAGAGAAGAAAATGGTTTGAGAAATAATTACCTTTTTTCCACATTTTCTTTTTTTCCAGCACAGAGACGTTCTACCCTTGATGTTCTTAAGAGACTGAAGACTCCACCTACTTTCTTTTCTGCAGCCAGACTTTCTACTATGCTGAATGGAAGTGATGAAGTCTATGCAAACAGCATGCTAGTAGACCAGGTAAGTTTATGTTTGAACTTCTGGCAAAGGTGAAAAGGTGAGGTCAGTGTCCTTCAGCTGATACGGGGCATTGTGCCTCTGGGGCTCCTGGCTGAGGGTTTGTGCTTCTCATTCATCAGCAGTGCTGGAGATTGCATTTAGGCCAACTTGTGTTGTAGATCACCGTGTTACACCTGAAATCCATCTTCACAGTCACATTTAAGCATCATAACTTGGGGAAGAGGGACTAGTGCAACCTTAGTCATTGTATACAGTTGAACAGCTGCAAAATTTTAGTGGCATGCAGCTGTGGCTTTGGGATGGTTGACCTGATGTATTCGTTTGTAATGCATTGTGGGCTCTCCCTGGGTTAAAAGTTTGAATGTAGGAATAAGAAATGATGAGATTGTAATATTAATTGAAAACTTTTATCTTCCTGAAACACGTCAGTACTCTATATACTGCAGACCCAGGTCTTTGTTACAGCTGAATCAGAAGTTTCAGTCGGAGGACAGAATGTTCAAAATACACTTCATGTTACTGAGTGATGGACAAAGTTCATGCATATTCACTAGCCCTAATGTTAACAATATCCAGGTTGTAAAGGAATAGCTGCAGAAATGCAAATGTTATCTGACTGTACTGCTTCTGAGATCTTCAGCTTGGTTTACTGCCCTCTGACAGCTCGGTGCATAGCCACATTCAACCTCATTAAATTGCAGTTTGAAGTGATATTCTCCTTTGAATGCTGGTCATCTAGAGCTGCTGCCCTTCTCTGTGGCTGTGGGAGGGAATCCCGCTGGTGTGGAGTGGGAAACATTGCCCATCAGGAATAACTTTAAACGGAGAAGGCATAAAGCCTGGGAGAAGAATTTTACTTTCATGCATCTCATCTGTGCAGTGCCACAGAAATACCTTTGAGTACAAATTTGGAGTGCTGTAAAAATGCCAGCAGTTCTGTCTGTATTTTATGATGAAAAACATTGTTATGATCAGGCTGAAAACATGTCTCAAGTGGTGTTGAAGAAGAATAAGGCTGAAATCTGAAATACCAGGGCTTTGAAAACACTTCCTCCACTCTTTCCTTTTTGTTTGCTTATCCAGGTGTTTTTTTGGTGGTTGTTTTCGATGGCTGAGTGACAAATCATTATTATTCAGCATATAACTCGACAGTAGTAGTGTCTAAGTCAAAGACTGATACCTTCTGTAGAGTTGACAGGAGATTTCAACCTGTATTTCATGAGGAGTTAGTAATTTCTAACCAGAGTTTAAATCCCAGTCCTTCTGCATGAATAAACGTGATTCCTACATGCATTTCTTGTTGTTTTTTTTTTTTTTTTGCCACGGAAGGGATGCTTCATGCTTTCGATTTCTAATGACAAAAAAGAAATATTACTTTTCCTTCCTTCTGTGGAGAGTCTCTGCTCCAGGTCATAACATTTATCACAAACAGTGGTGGAAACAAACAAACAAAACCAAAATCTTCAAAAAAAAGAGCATAATGTATTGACTGATTCTTCCAACTAAATTACACAGTATTTGAATTTTCCCCCGTATCTTCCTCACACTAATGTGCTATATATATTTTTTGCTTCACTTGAAGATTTTTTTAAAATACCGACTATTAATTTATGATTTGATATATTTAACCAAGTCACAGATATGAGGGAGAATTCCATTAGACTTGCAGATATTAATTCATTACTGCTGCTATTATGGAAAAAGTAATCCAAGGACTAATACTTCTTAAGCAATATAGCCTGTTTTCAGTTCACACACTGTGAAAAGTAATAGATAAAAAAGGGGCAAATCATATAATGTTTAAATAGTGTTAAAATAATCTGTTTTTTATTCTTTGAAAATGCATCTTGTTCTGTGCTTGACCAGCACGTGCTTTTTCTCTGCAGGCTGGAGATTTAAAGATGAGCTACATTCATGGAGATAGTATTAGCAGTGAAATGTGTCTGAATCCCACCAGCTCAGCACCAATAGCGAAGAGCTCTTCTTCTCCTTCTCTTGAGGAGAATGACCAGTATAGATGTGATCCAAATGAAGGAAATCGGATGTTAGTGAAAAATGAAGGAAATACAGGTTTAAGACCTTCTGCTTCACCTTCTAATCTGTATGAAGCAGATTCCTACCTTCCATTCAAGACACATGAATTTTTTAAGGAGCAGGGCCAACTTCATGCCGTTATGAAAAAAAAAAGGTATGGAACTGACCTGATGATATGGCCAGAATAAGAATTATTTATGATAACCTTTTGTTTCAAAAGGTGAAGCAGAATCGGGAGTAATAAATGTTTTTATCAAGGTAAAATTGCTGTTTTCAACCACAGGTATTTGAAATGTCTTAACTTAATGAGCTGTTTTTGTATGATAGCTATGGTTCTTTTCTTTTAACAAACAAAAAGGGACTCAAATTCATTTTAATGCAGATGTATATCTTTTTTTAAAAGGGGTGTGTGTGTGTGTATTCTTCAAAAAACAAAAATCAGCTTTTTACTGCACGATCTTCCATTGTACCATTCTTGCTAGAAATTGCAATTTCAGCCCTAGTTTCCTGCATTTATATTTTTCACTAAGGGAATGTTTCAAAATATGTTTAATTCTGTGGATATGTTTTCTTTCTTAGCACTGACCTATGGAAGGGACAACAGATTCCTGATTGCATATACATTTTTTTGGTTTCTCAGAAGGTAGAGTACAGCTCTTGTTTCCAATAGGCTCAGACTTTTCTGCTATTCTGATATAAAGCTCTGAGGCTGATCTCTGTGGACACTCCCTCAGATGGCTTTAGATTACGGTAGGAGCTAACTGACTTAAGGAATGCAGAGAGGGTCTTGAAGAGAGAATTGTTATTTTTGTTTTTAAAAAGTAGTTAATTCCCTGGAGAAAAGAAAAAAGGAGGGGAAAAGGAAAACAGAAACAAAACAAAAAAAACCTCCAAGCATTATAACTTCTTCTGAGTAGGAGAGAATTGCGCAGAAGTGAATTGGAATCTGCCTCCTACCATCTAACTAACTGGAGTTAGGGTACCACACTTACATAAAGCATTTCTGTTGATCATTGTTGATTAAAGTAATCAGTAACATTTTCTTTATCAAAACTTCGCTTTCCCTAAGCAACTATAAAGTCCTACTGGGAGGAATATTTTTCCATGTATAAGACAACACATATTAGACTAAAAGTGCTTCTTTCCCACTAACTCTTTTCTTCTAGCTAGCTATGAAGATAATGTGTAGAATACTATAAATGACCTTCTGCCTCTTTGAAATAAAGATTTTTTATTCTGTACTTTTTTAATTATTCTCAACTTTTTAAGGGCTATGTGAGCTTTATGAGCTCATTTGAATTTTCAGATAAATTTGATTGACCTTTATAAATCAACTGGAAGTGATCCAAATATCACAGATAAAAGGAGAATATTAGTATATAATTTCAACATCTACTTTCTTGAGGTGTCTCAAGGAATGTGGCAAGTTAGCAGGTCTCTCAAACATCTTTTTATGTCAAAGGTTGTATTGATGGATTTGTCTTTGGCCAAGTGAATTGTAGTGGTGTGGAAAGGAATTGTGCTAATACTCTTGCTAGAAACTCTGGGTATTTAGAAATATTGCACAGTATTTAAAATTTTATGGTGTAAGGCTGGAATGTTGTTGCAGGAGTCATTCAGGTTGTACAGACCAGAAACATTACATACACATCCAGTGAGACTCATAGGACTCCTCACAGGCTGATAGTGCTGAGAGGCCTTGTGATCCTTTTCTCTACCAGAACCTCTGCCACTCAATAAATCTCTAGATATCTGATGTGTTGATCTTGCCAGGGATTTTTCGTTACATTTATAGAATCACAGAATGGTGAGTGTTGGAAGGGACAGGGATCATCTTTTTCAACTACCGTGAACAGGACCATCATCCACTAGCCTAAGCTGATATAAGTCCCACCACCTGGCCTTGAACACTTGCAGGGATGAAGCATCCACAACTTCTCTGGACAGTCTGTTTCAGTGTCTCACCACTTGTATATTTCTGTATGTTTTTATGTTTTAAAAATTATGTATCTTCAAGCTTCATATCCTTCTTTATACATCTTAGTTTTCTCTTTAATCCTCCATCAGTTCACAACTGTAGAAGACTCCTGTGAATTTCCACATCATATATTTTAAATAAACACACATGCTGTAACATGAGTAATCTCAAAGATGATACTCAAAAAATAGTATAGAGGATGGTATATTTGAATAGGTCTATATAGATGGTACACAAATAATACAAAAAGGAAGATGGCTCACCTTTAAGAAGGCTCACAGTAGACTCCATGTAGGAGAGATCTCCAAGAAGAGATCCTTTCCTGGTGGTGGTCAGCCCTTAAATGGGGCTTGGGGAGAGGTGGAGCCAGGCTCCACCCCTTCCAATCACACAGGTACAATCACCTCCACCTGTGCCCCCATGGCTGACTCGGTGCTCACCTCAGGTGACCAATCAGTGGTTCAGGCCATGATTCAGCAGTTCCCATACACATGCACATGCATATAAGGAAAAATCCATGTGTGTACTTATCTTCCTACTAAAATATGAATTAGTTGTCTTGCTTCACTTTATTGTGCATGTAGAGAGGCAGGTACTTGTGTGAAACAAAACATTTGCCTTTAGGAGCAATGCCTACCATAGTTCTGAACATCATCCTCAGAGGTGGCTGACTGCGGTGGGGGTTTTACAGAGGGTCAGCAGTGCAGACATCTGTAAAGCAGATCAACAGTGTCAGGACAGGTGAATCCTGTGCAGAGTGACTGAGTACAATGAGCGGGTGACTGGAAACATGAGAGGGCACTCAGGGCATGACTTAACTTAACACAGTGGTGGTGGTTTGGGTTGTCACTTAGTGGCAGAGCCTACAGAGGTATTGCATATTGCATTTAGATTAAGACTGATTCCTAGAATGCGTGGTAATTGAATACTGTGTTGTCTGCTTCAGTTCAAGTCTCGATGACCTTGAAGAAAACAGCAGAAGTGAAGGTGTTTCAGACAGATCCAATATACACCCTCTTCTTGAACATCCAGAGCTGAAGGTTTGTAGCAGAGATGGATTAGACTCTTCTGAGATGAGCATCAGCCGGACAGAATCACTACCCTTTTCTAACAGCCCACAGCCCAAGGTATTCAGTACTATTTTGGTTTGGATTGTCTTCCTGTTATGTCAGTCACTGAAAACATATGAAGTATTTGAACCGTAAGGGAAAAATCAGTTCCCGGGTGTAAGTCACAGGTCTTTCCAGAAAGCAGCATGGATAGGGGTGAGCAACCAGGTGCTCCTGGTTGTGGTCAGGCATAGCAGCAGCCCATGGAATGGACCACCGTAGACTTGCTTCAGCTTTGGAAAAAGCATCGTTTATTGGAAGTGTTTCAGAGGAAATAGGTGAGGTTTAGTGAATCAGCATTTTCTAATCAGAATAGTTAGAAAATATTTAACCAGCTGTACTTATGCGGAAAGGCAACAGGATAAAACCAGTCTGCTGCCTGTTTCAAAGCAGCTGCCAGACTCTGAGAGACTCAGCTGGGTTTTGTACAGTGGACAGTGCAGATCTCTCCTGGTTATAATTTCCTAAATATTCTGGATACATTTGTTTGTATCCTAGTGCAGTTTCTGGGAACTTCAGACATATCTGCACAGTTATTTTATATTCATAGGGATTTTTTGTATCTTATTAGACAAGCATCTTACCAAAGTTTAGTTTTATCTGAACTTCAGCAAATAATTATGTTAAGGAAGAAAAAGAAGTCCCACATAAACTGTTAATCTGGTTAGGACTACTTTCAAAGGCAGTAGGGTAAGCAGTTTAACAGCAGCCTCTTGAAAGTTAAATGATGTGTCACAAAAGCATAGCGAGTTCATTTCAAGCTGTCTCACTGGCATAACTGGAAATCAGAATGTCTTTTCAAGGATAATGAAAAAAAAAAACCATGGGAAGAGGGAGAGGCTAAATGTATTCTTTTGAGACACTTATCACTGCTTGCCGTGACAGTGTGTTAGACTGTTTGACATATTCCTGTAGTATTAAAACACAAAGAATTAATGCCGTAACAACATAACTTGCTCATCAGATACAGTGATGCACAGAACTAGCTGAATGGCACTTGCCACCAAATTGAAGAAAATGTAAGCTTTCCCTTAGTCTGACCTGCACCCAAAAATTATTTCCTGAAATATATTAAAATTTTTCATGACAGGCTGTTTAAGAATTCAAGTGAAGTTATCAGTAATTGTACTTAAATTTAAATCTTTACTGAAGGCAAGTAAAGTTATGTATAAAATCAATTGTCGTTCTAGAAATTCTGCCACTGATTTATTATTGTTGCTGTTCACTTTCAGAGGAGTACAGGTTCTTATCTGCTGCAATTTCTTCCAGGAACGCTTACCCTCTGGAATTCGGTCACGCTCATATTCCTGTTCCTCACCCAAAGGTTCATTAGGAAGACCTCGCATTCCTCAGGACTTCACAGTTGGTGATTCAGGTGAAGGTCAGTGCCAGCTCTGCTCTGGCTTTATATGTGCACAGCCCCATCTCATGTTTGCCTGCTTCAACCCAGCACTGGTCTCTTTACTGAGGCCTACCCTGCTCCTTGTAGTTGAATACCCAAAGTCCATGCACATGCAGATCATACCAGTGCATGAGAAAGAATGGGTTAGTTGCCCTTAGGTACCCTTATCATC
Organism: Odontophorus gujanensis; assembly: GCA_013399175.1. Taxonomy (NCBI): domain Eukaryota; kingdom Metazoa; phylum Chordata; class Aves; order Galliformes; family Odontophoridae; genus Odontophorus; species Odontophorus gujanensis. The sequence continues at coordinate 35,817 of VXAB01001566.1, forward strand.
TACCATTGCTCTTCTGCCATGTCCTGCCCCATCACACCACCCATAGCAGCTAATCCTTGGGAAGACGTAAGATTTGTGACAGTGAGAGCAGTTAGTCACAAAAAATAATGCAGGCAAGAGTAGTAATCTTCTTTTCCTTAGAGCCTTACCCTAACCTTCTGCTGTGTCCCCTGTGGAAACTGCAAGGATGCTAAGGATGACACAGAAGTGCTTAGGGAGAATGGGTGGCCCCAGTTTCCCTTAGATCCTGAATAACATGTAAAACTGGTGGATATACCATGGTCTTCTAGAACATCAGAACCCACTTCCTCCAGCAAGCCAAGCTGGAGATGTCTCACAGAGATTTGGTCACATGCTATTCTCCAGTGAGGCTGGGCTCAGCTCAATTCTGATCACTTCATTTCTTGTGTTGTAGAAAATGATTTTTTTATTGTGAATTTTTACATATTGTTTCTAACGTGTTTTATTTTAAGAGACATAGAAAGACTTCACATCGTCTTATGAGGAGGATTGTCTACTGCAGCATGTAGCTGCATTATATTTTACCATCTTCCTTATGTGTTTGCAACCATTTATATCCAACAGATGAGTGAGAAGTCTTTGTAAAAGCAAGGAAGAAGTAAATAAGGAGAGGCTGTCGCAGAAATACAGGATGACTGATAAGCAAAGCTCTGCAACCTGTGTGCTTAGGCTTAAAAGCAAGATATTTTGACCTCACTTCTAGAGGGACTGGACCATTGGTATCACAGACCATAAGTTTCATTCAGACATCATTACCTGTTCCAACCTGATTCAGGCTTGAGTCCTTGTCCCATTCATTCTCTTCTCTCTTCCCCCTACGTCAGTCGGTGCAAGACATTTCTCTGTGTTGTGGAAACCTTGCCATTGTTTTGAAACAGGCCTTAGTGCAGCACATTTGGCCTGTGCTGCACCACCAGCTACTGGCAGTGAGGGCCACAGGTGCCTGACTCTCACCCTTACCTCTGCAGGCTCTAGCACAGTTGTGTCTGGGTCCTTTCAGGTGTTTGCTTGCTAGAAATCTGCCCCCATCCCTCTGCCCAGCTGTTAGTGCTGGGGGAATTTCACTCAGGGCTCATCTGTGCCTGAAAAAGCCTGCGCTGTAGTGAGGTAAACACCAAAGTACAGCGGCAGACTGATCTTTCTCAAAATGAGTACAAGGAAGAAGTGGGAAATCAACATTTGTTTTTCATGGAAGCTTTTCAGTACACTGAGCTTGAGAACAACGAGCTGCTTTTATTTGAGAAGGTATTAGCAAGCTTTAACAGTAAGGGATTTGTCCGTGCTTTGTAGATGGTGTTCCCATGAACAGTGGCCGATCTCTCCTTCAGGCTCTTTCACTCTCTAAGTCAGTGTCCCTGCTCCATCCCTGTAGTAAGTACCAAGACCATATCCCTATGGTGCTGTTACATGTGAGTCTGCCTTCGTCTCCCTTGGGCATGTGGCCTTTGTTTTTTTCAGAAAGCATCCTGTTGCACAGGTTTTGTCTGGCAGCTTACTGAAGTGCTATTCTGGTCTCATTGCTTCTTTGATAAGTGTTCCAACTCTTAACTAAACATGAAGCCTATGTCTGTCTGAAGACAAACTGACTCCACGCAGTGTGTTTCCATTTGTATCTAACTTTAAACTTGGCACAGTCTGATGCTTTAAGTTAGGTTTTTAAGTATCTTTGTGATACTTTCTGAGTGGTCTCTGCAGAACTAAATGACATCTAATAAGGAAATAGTAGAGGGGGCTCTAATTTTTCCTAACAACCTGGGTTACTGATCTGTCCGCCTATCTATTACCTGTGTATTGCTTTTTAGACATTTTGCTGAAAGTGTCTCCATGAGATCTCTTCAGTATTTCCAAGATGTAAACTTGTAATATGTCACCCAGTTTGTACTGAACACAGGCTAGTAGGGGGATTAAAATAATAATAATAATAAAAAGCACGAGATAAAGCTGCATATGTGAGTATTAGAAGAATAATATTAAGCTATAGTATGTCAGATGAGTTAAAAAACAAATGGGGGTATAAGTGGTTAAAGTCTGGCTTGTTAAGTGAAACAAAATGTATTCTCTAGTTCTTAAGGATAGACTGTAGAAACTGGCATTTTGAGATATCCATTTCAGTTCTGATAATTTCTGTCAGCTAACCATGGCTCAGTAGGCCACTGTGTAGGAAAAGCTGCTTCTAACATATCTATTCTTTTGTTTCCCTAATTTTCAAATGAACGCTGCAATTGCTTAATGACAAGTTTGTGGTCTGATGCAAGTCGCATGTTTCCCCTGAGCATGATGACTTCCCCATGTAAGTGTTGGTTAACTGATTGTGTCTTGCAGAGCGAGCATACAGCTTGCCCGAGCACTCCCGAGAGAAAAGGTAGGGTGTTTGTTGCACTTGAATGTCCCCACACTTGTAGCAGTCCATATAGATGCACACCTAGTGAGCAGAGCAGGCATCTGCCAGGCCATCTGGATGCACAGGCTTACATTCTGCACAATGCTCAGCCTCTGGCTCCCTGTTTCTGGGCTCACCATGACGTGCACATCCCACACTGGGAATATGCTCAGATCCACTGTGGGAGCTATCTGAGGAGGCAGCCAAATGACTACAATAAAAGCAAGGAGGTCTTGATAGTTATGACAAGTTGGTAACACATTGCACAGTCTGTGGACTATGTGGCTATCATGCAGTCATGGAGTGGCTTGGGTTGTAAGGGACCCTAAAGGCCATCCACTTCCAGCCCTCCTGCCATGGGAAGCGTTGCCTCCCTAGTCAAGTTGCCCAGGTCCCCTCCAACCTGTCTAGTAGTATTCATTTTTATAAAAAGCATTTATAATCTTTTTAACAGTGACAACAAAAAATGAATTAAACACTGACTTTAAATGTTAGGCAACCACCATCCAGATTCTGCTTTTTTCTCATTGGGATGAGTTGTTTTTGCTGGTCTGCGTTCTAGGATTCAGGAGGAAGAATGGGATAAGTATATTGTACCTTCAAAAACAGAGCCTGAAAAATACAAAGTGAGTCGGACTTTCAGCTTTCTGATGAATAGAATGACTAGCACAAGGAATAAGTACAAGGTAATATGAGTTTTATGTATATATTATAACATAAGATACTATCAGTGCGTGATTTGTAGATCAGAATCTAAATTTTTTTGTAAGGATAGATCATTGTTTATTACAAAAACACAAAATATGGAGAACTTCGGTCTTCATCTTTTAATTTTAAAATATATGCAGAATATCCTGAAAGGGCATTCATACTAGAAAAACAGCTTTTCTTTTAAGCAGCAGTTTTAGCTGAATTACACCAAGCATTGCCCTTTGCCATTTTTTCTTGTTATGAATAATCTTATTTGACTCCTTAGCTGAAGTTGAAATGTCTGAATTGCCTTTAAGAAATAATTTTATCTATTATAGTCTTGTTCTTGCAATTACTCCTCTGTAACATCTACATTGTCACTTAATCAGTTGAATTTTCTTTATTTGATGTTAATGAGGCTTCTTGAATTAATAAATACTGCTTGACACTAAAGAGTTGCAGATTCAGGGCCTTCACAGCCAGACGTGCATACTGTGAAAGGTAGATTGAAACATTTGTGGGTTGATTTTGAGATACTGCAATTTAGTAGATTAACAAATGGCATCAGTTAGCAGCTTTAGTGGTGAATTTGGCCTGTTACATTCTCCTGTGCCCCAGGATATTCTGACATACGTGGGAGTGAAGATGGCAGACTACTGCTATGGTGATACCTTTTGAATGTGACAGAGCTGGCTGTGAATATGTATGTCCAGCCCAGCAGTCATATGTAAGCGTGTGTCTGTGTGGTCTCCTAAATAATGATGCCAGAAATGCTCAGAGGTATATGTACTCATGCCAACAGAAGTACAGTAAAAATAGGCAAAAATTATGAAGTTCATTAATGTTAATAATTAATAGTTTATTTCCCATGTCATTTAATACCTCAATGCAGGTTGTGTAGGGTTATGTAAATAATGGCTTTAATTGCACAGGCATGAATTTGCATGGATTTCACCAGGAGATGGAAACATTGACACTTCTTTGGTTGTGTGTGGCTGTTCAGTAAGACTTACATTTTGTTTTCTGGCTCTTTTGTTTTTGCAGGCTTATAAATACCAGTCTTCCTTGATAAGGTTTGCTGGCATAACTGCCAGTGGAAACAATGGCATTAATAATGTTAGATGTAATTATATAGTACACTACTATAAGACTTTCAGGACAGGAAATAAATGTTTCAAAATGTTTTTCTCTTAAAAAAAAAACAAACATTGTCATGTTTTTAAGGTTGAATCACTTATTTTCTTTCTGAATACTCCCCCTCTTTCTCATGTCCCCCTCCCCCTTTTTTTCCTGCTTGTCCTTCTGGAAATGAAGACAAAAAATAAAGATATCAAAGACAAAGAGAAGCCGAACAGACATAATTTTATAAATGGAAACTTCTCTGGAGTTATGCCATGTATGGTCTGTGAAAAGGCCCTCTTAGGAAAAGAGTCACTGCAGTGCTCTTGTAAGTAGTTACTGGTTTTCTTGTGTGAATTTGCAGTGCTCTGAAACCTGCTTGGAGATCCTGGTTCAACATTCTGTTTTGAAAGGAGTCTTGCTTGGATTTGGAAGTACCTATTTTATGTAATGGGCTGAGTTGGGCGAGGGAGGGTGGGGAAGGAAAACAGCTTCAGAAGATACCACAGGCATCTTCCAGCCCAGCACAACAGGCTCCTTCCCAGCCAGAGCCTTCAGCTTCAGAGCAACATCCAGGCTGTATTAGTAAGGGAGCCTGAAGGAGGAGATGTAGTGAAACCTCAAAGTTAATGTCTTCTGCAGCCTGATAATCCTGTTCAGCATCAAGCCTTGAAATCTTCTTCTCTTTCAGACTGCAATGTGATTGTGCATAAGAACTGTAAGGAGTGTGTTCCTGTGTGCACTAAGGTAATTTCCTCTACCGCGCTATTCTTGTTAGAGAACATTTGCTTTCCAACGGTTCTAGAAAAATTGGTGAAGGGAAAAAAGGTACAGGAAATTTGTCCGGACCTAGTGTTTGTACACAAAGCATTACAAGGGTATTGAAATATCTGATGTGAGCAGCATCAAGCACCTTGCTTGAACAAGAATTTCTGGAAGAGGATGAAAAATGAGTTTGAAGAGTTATTTGTATTTTTGAAGAATTACAAAGGCTAGATGGGTAATGGTGTACCTTGAGGGTACATAAAAGCTCAGCTGAGGGAACTGGTGGAGATGATTTCCAAGCAGCTTTCCACTGTCTCCAGAGGACTGGGGTCTTGCCAGAGTGACTCCCATCTACAGGAAGGGTCATAAGGAGGATTTGGGGATTTGCAGGCCTGTCAGCCTGGCCTTGGTACCAGGGGAGATTGTGGAAGAGATCATTTTGAGTGAGGTTACACAGCATGTGCAGGACAGCCACAGGATCAGGCCCAGTCAACATAAAAGGCAGGTCCTGTTTTACCAGCCTGATCTACTTCTATGATTGAGTGACCCACCTGGTGGATGAGGGAGAAGCTGTTGACATAGTCTGGCTAGATTTCAGCAAAGCCTTTGACACTGTCTCCCACAGTATTCTCATAGATAAGCTGACAACCCGTGGCTTGGACTCTTTGCTTGGTAGAGAACTGGCTGAATGTCTTGGCCCAGAGGGAAGTGGTGAATGGAGTTGAATCCAGCTGGTGGCTGATCAAGAGTGGTGTTCCCAGGGTTTGATAATGGGGTCTGTCTTGTCCAGTATCTTTTTTGATTACCTGGATGAGGGCATTGNAAAGGGAGGGGATCAACCTCTTCTCCTATGTAGCAATAGGGCTGGAGGGAATGGTCTTAAGTTGTGCTAGGGTGATGTTCAGGTTGTATATTAGAAATAGTGTGTTCTCAGAAGGAGTGGTGAGGCACTGGAATAGACTGACAGAGAAGTGGTGGAGTCACCATCCCTGGAGGTGTTCAAGGAATGTTCCAGTGTTTTACTAAGGGACATGGGTTAGTGAGCCAGTGTTGTCTGTAACTGGATAGTTGAAGTGGATGATCTCAGAGGTCTTTTCCAACCTTGGTGTTTCTGTGATTCTAAAAAGAAAGGATGGCCAAAACTGTGCATATCCTGTTAAACAGAAAGGGGTGATAAATATGATTGGAAAGTGGAAAGCATCAATGTTAGGAACTTTGGGTGGTAGTCAAGTCCAGCTCCTCACTGTGAGGGAGGCTGATCTTCAAGCAACAATTCTCGCAGGTATTTGTCTGTCCTGTTCTGAAAAATCTCTGCTGGAGGAGACTTTACAGCCTGTCAGGGCACTCACCCCCATTCTTCAGCTGCCACTGCTGACAGAACGAAACCAGAGCTAAGGGTGATATATGCTGCTTTCCTCAAAGGAATAATAAAAATATGGTGAGATTATTGCAAGAATGGTGTTGCTTGAAGGGTTTTGCAAAAATGGACATGTAAGGCTACTGCCCTCATGGAATAAAAAGGGACATGCAGAGAAGTGTGCCACAGTGATAAGTGATATACTTTTCTAATCAGAAAAATGTGTCTTCCTGGTGTAGCTAAGTTTTGCATCATGACAGCCTGCAAAGATATTATTTCAGTATAGAGTATTCAGAGTAAACAAGGCTTAAACTGGATGTTAAACAGGCATTTTTATTTATTTTAGTTACATTTATTTTAGTCATCTTATAGCCTAGCACAAATTTCTGACCAACTAAGTGGCACTAGGAGAGCTGAACTGCCAGTTTTAACTACGGAAACTGATAAGTTATTTGTCAGGAGAAGACAAGGGCCACTTTCTGACTCATCAAGAATGAGTTACAAAAAATGTTTACTGACCCACCCCAGGGAAAATACTTACCTAAGCTCAGCAGTCTTTTGCTTCACATTTTGGAAAGTACAGCTTGGAAGGGGGATCAATTCTACCTCTGATTCTAAGGCTCCATCAGGCAATATTGCCACAAATCCTTCAAGAATGTTTGAATATAAAGCCTCGAAAATTACTTCTTTTTCTTGCAGCTTTTGTGGCAATATTGATATAGAAATTAGAAAGTAGTAGCTCAGTGACTCTTGTTTAGAACAGACAGGTTCAGTTTTGTGTTACAGTACAAAAAATGTTCTACTTTGTCTTAGGTTTATCTGTTATTGTTTGAAATTAGGACTATAATTTAGGTCAGTTTTCTTGACACTCTTTTGTATGGTGATACATGGGAATGAATTACTAACTCGACTATTCAGTGTGTTGTCAGAGGTGATTTCATTGTAGTTTCATAAAACCATTCTTTTTCAGAAATCCCAGGAGAGGTACCATAGCAAAACCAAACCTCAAGTTGGCATAGGAAGTAAGTATTAGTAGACTCATGGGTGTGAATATGGTGCTTCAAAGTTAAGCCTCTTATGAAGTCATTGGAATGACAACATAAACTTTCCTTCATCATTTTTGTGTTTCTTTTTCATTCTGGTATAATGAGAAAAATAGTTGTGCTTCTCATATCTGATACAGGTAAGCAAGACTTCATGAACAATTTCAATTATCTACTCACTTATTAAAAGGAGTGGGGATTTTACTAAATTTTATTTTCAGTGAGACTGGAAATCAAATGTAGACAGTTCTATCTTGTACTTTTGAGTATGGCATTCACCGTATGTATATGTATTTATATCTTCTTGGGTTCAGGTTGTGATGTGAGAGCGTTCATGACTGGGGATTGTTTTCTTCCAGTATCCATCTCAGAGCTATTCCACTTTGCTGTGGGGTTTGTCTTTATGTTCTGTAGTAAAGCATCATGGTCTTTACTGCTTGGGGCTGATGTTCCTGGTATTGGGTAAAGGTGTATGTGAAAACTGGTTAGCATTTTGCAGTGTAACTCTGCTATTGATGACACACTGTACATTGTCAAAATGTTTTGTACTTTGCCTCACAGATTTGTCATTTGGAGACATTTCACAGCCTGGACTTTCCTCAGTGCATCCTTCTTCCTCTGTGCCTATTGGACTATCTGCTGGGAGAAGGGAAGCCTTGCAGCAGTCCCATTCCTTGTCCAGAAGTGTCCCTGGTGCCAGTTACGAAAGGTACGAAATACTAAAGAGATATAGTATTTCTTGGAAAATGCAACAATTAAATAAATGTGGTTTTATTGTTTTCTTTCTCTCTTTCTGCATTAGAAGATCTATGCCATTTCCTGAGCAGGATTCTGAGACTAGCGCATGGAGGACCAAGTCAAGATCTGAAGAAATGTTACAGGCGTTAGGGACATATTCTTCAATGGATTCTTTTGTGATGGAAGGTGAGAAGTATTGCACATGTGTTGCCTTTTTTAACCTGTACTGCAAAGTTTGATTTAGGAAGTCACTTCATCCTATAGAAGTAAAACATCTATTTTTGCAAGTTACAGCTAGGCCTTCATTAAAGTGACACAATTAGATAAAACAGTCTTGAAATATAACTTTTTTGTTCTTCCTGATAAGTAACTCTGATAACTTTTTGAATATTTTTGCATGGTATTGCCAGTGGAAAATGGTAGGGAATCATATTTGGCATCCTTCTAGAAGCAATATACTTCATTTCTGCACTCATCTGGTCATTTCCATTGGCAGTGCACACTGTGAAACATTAACCTACATCACTTCTGTTCCCTCAGTAACCCCAAATCTTATCTATTTCCGGTGAACTGCCTTCCTAAAATGGCTGCTCGTCATTGTGAGGTGAATAGAAATAGTGTTTTCTGTATTTAGGTGTGAGGTTGAATCTCTAAGATGAAGGGTATTCATCCACAGAGTTTGGTACAGATGTCCTACACTGGTTATCTGCAAAATGGCAGATCACAGCAGCATCACAGCTACTTTTGACAGTGTTGGATTTTGTGTTTAAATTGTAAAAAGTTTCTTCAAGAAAAGAAGGATAAAAATAATCGGATGTGAGAAAAGATTTTTTTTGTTTGTTCTCCTCCCTTGCTGTTACATTTGCGTTTCAACACTTCGGTAATGCTACTGACATCTGGAAAGCTTTTTTTCTTTAAATAGTATAACTGTCAGCATTTTCAGAAGTTGTTTGAAGTTCATCCCTATGATGTGTCCCCCTTACTTTATCAATAGATGATGTTCAGAGGAATGTCCCTTAATGTTTTTCTGGCTGTTATTTATGAGATGCACGTTTTACCACAGTTGAGGTGGATTCGTCTCAGTGGACTGACATCAGTTCAGATGCACAGGAGCTTGAGGCGGAATCATGGAGTCTTGTTGTGGATCCGATGTTCTGTAACAAGCAAGAAAAGGATGTTGCAAAGAGGCAGGATGTCATTTTTGGTCAGTATATCAAAGCTTCATGTAGATTTAAAAACAATTTATTGTAGAAAATAGGGGGAACCAGGTATATTTTATGTCCGGTATAAGGGGTGGTTCAATTTAGAATAATAAGCAGGTTTGAAGCGCACTTTTTGTCACAAACTACAATCTATCCTAGAGTTAAGGAAATGTTGGAACACATTAACTACCTAAAATACGTTTACCCTTTTCACTGGAACTTGTCCAGTGTCTGGTTTAAGCAGAGGCTACCCCAGTGTACTCAGTGCAGGACAGTTACGAGAGTCACTTTAGAGCAAGAAATTAAGACTGATCCAATCTGTTAGGTTTGAGGCTAATACAGGAAAAAGTGATTGTGACTGTATAATGAAAGTGTGAAAAAGGATTACTATAATATGCTGTTTTCTTTCATACTGCAGAGCTGATGCAAACAGAAGTGCATCACATCCACACCCTGTTCATTATGTCTGAAATATTCAGGAAGGGAATGAAAGAAGAGCTACAGCTGGACCACAGCACAGTGGACAGAATATTCCCCTGCTTAGACCAGCTACTGGAGATCCATAGGCAGTTCTTCTGCAGAATGAGGGAGAGACGGCAGGAATCATGTGAGGAGGGGAATGAGCGTAATTTTGTAATCAGCAGAATTGGAGATATCCTTGTGGAACAGGTAAAGAGGCATAAGTTCTGTTAATCCTTACGTACTCACAGTTCTCAAATTAAGAAAAACGAAGTTTAAACTTCTTTGGGTGGGAAGAGGACTAAGATTGCCTTAAAAAATTCGGAGTTTGGCCCCTTTAAGTTGCAGACTGAAATAGCAATAAGAGACATTGCTGACAGTTAACTTTTAGGAACTGATGATGAACTCTTGCATATATGATACAAGTGTCAAAGTGATGAACTTGAAATACTGTTTTTGGTGAGAAGATGCTCCCATAATACTAAAATTTTTAAATTTTAGTATTGCTAAAAACAAAAGCAATGGATTGACTTTGTCAACAGCTAAGCAGAATTGTGACTAATTGACTGATAATGGAAAACAGACTATCCCTTTTTTTCTTCTTGTTGTGTAAAGATCTGGCATGGTATATCTCAGGTTGCTGTTCATGTGAGCAGGGATTATCATTCTGTTTATGCTGCACTCTTTTCTAGAATTGGAGAGATCAGATGAATGTGAATAAGCCTCAAAGGAGGTGTTACTAGCAAAAAGATGAGGTGGTGTTGGCACTTTACTGGCAAGAATGTAATGCTTGTACTTGTCCAGCTTATGTTCCTCTTCTTGCTCCTAAAATGACTAGCCTATTTTCATTCTGCATTGGTAGGATCTGATAGTGAAATTCAGAGAACCTGAGAAACAAGTAGCATATAATTTGCAGGCGCTGTTTGTGTATAAAATATTATACTTTTATATACATATTATAAAATAATATACATGCTACAGTCTGCAGGTATACGCTTTTCTGTTGAGCACAGTTCAATTAGTATTTTCTTCAGTTTTCAGAAGAAAATGCAACTAAAATGAAGAAAATATATGGAGAGTTTTGCAGCCATCAGAAGGAAGCTGTTAATCTCTTCAAAGAGTTGCAGCAAAGCAAGAAGTTCCAGAATTTTATTAAAGTAAGTTTCCATGGGAGTATGATCACTGTGTTGTTTTCACTTTAAATTTGGGATTGAAATTATATTCAGTAACTCATTTTTAATTTCTAATAAACAGGGCAAGTGTTTTCCTTCTTCCTGAGAAAGCTGATAAATCCCATGATCACATTTTTCATTCAGTTTTTTGAAAGCTTTGGCATCTGAACAGCAGCTGTTAACTTGGGGATAGTTCAGATAACCAACATGTTATTTTAATTTATTCTAACACATCGAGATCAAATTTGTTATTAAGTCAGCTCGTGCTTTAATACGAATTTGCTTTTGAGGGTATGTATTTGTGTCTGTGCAGCTCAGGAACAGCAACTTGTTGGCACGCCGCCGAGGAATCCCCGAGTGCATTCTGCTTGTCACTCAGCGAATCACCAAATACCCTGTTCTAGTTGAAAGGATATTACAATACACAAAAGGTGAATAGAATGTTGTTTCATGTCTGGAATTGTAGTACATTCTAATGAAAGGAATATGTACCATTTCAGTTTATTCAAAGGATTAAATTCACTGATCTGTGCAGAACCAGAGTAATGAAAGTCTCTACTGTTCAGGCAGATATTGCCCGAACAGTGTGTCTGGTATGTGAAGACTTTGCCAAGGTTAGGATATGAGAATCTCCAAGATTCCAGCCAGGTAACTTCTGTAAGTCCAAAATAACACATTTTAATGGAAGATATTGAACAAAGGACATGAACTAATTCAGGCACGTTGTGCATGTCTTTGAAATGAATTCTGATCAAGTGTCTTGAAAGGTTAGGCAATTGCTTTGTAAATTACTGTTCAGCTTTTCAAACAAAGCTTTAATTATCCTGCAGTTTTGTAGAGCAATTTATAAATGCTATTAGCTTACAGATATTGCCCCTAAAAGGGGCTATAAATTAGAGTTGTAAAAAGCTGCATATCCACATGTAAATGTTTTGTCCTTGAAGTCCTGTTTTAACTCTCAGCCAGAAGAGTAATATACTATATGATTTGCTTAGATCCTAAAAAAAAAAAGTAAATTCCAGCAGCTCATAAATAGGTTAGAAATATTCAACGTGTAGTTTTGACTAGTGAGTAAATCTGAGGTGTCTGTCATCTTTTAATAGGTAAATCAAAGGCAAATACCTGCAGTGTCTCTAGTAAATTGGTTGCCAGGTTCAAGGTAAAATTACAGGTTTCTCAATTTTAGCCTCACATTGTTTTCATTAGTTCCCAGAAAGTAATGATAATATTCTCTTGAATATGTCAATTACTATCATAGTGTTTCTGTTTTGTTTCGTACAGAACAAACAGAAGAACATAAAGACCTACACAGAGCCCTTCGTTTAATTAAGGACATGATTGCAGCAGTAGATTTGAAAGTTAATGAATATGAGAAAAAGCAAAAACTGATAGAAATTCTCAACCGGACTGAAAACAAAACATATACAAAACTGAAAAGTGGACACATTTTTAGGAAGCAAGACTTGATGAGGAAAGAGAGGATACTTCTCCATGAAGGCTTAGTGTTCTGGAAAACAGCTACTGGTCGTTTCAAAGGTATTCCATCCTAACACTGAAGTCCTCTACTATTAACATATGGAGATTGTTTGGTTTAAGAGTGAAGATATTTTATTACAGGATGTTGCAAACACAAATTTCTGAGGGAATGGTACTGACAATATTCAACTAATTGCTAGAATAGTAGTTCAGGAAGCTGCTGCCATATATAGATAATACCTTGTATATTTAAAATAACAAGCTTGCATACTAAGCTTGGGTGCCTGATGTCTCAGAGGTAGGGGGGTTGGACTAGATGATCTCTAGAGGTCCCTTCCAACCCCTACAATTCTGTGATTGTGTGATTCTGTGAAACTGTACTTTTTATATTCTACTGTCAGTTGCATTTCCTCCTCCAGTCCATTTTCCTACAGTTTGCACTTTCATCCCATGATGCATGTTCTTGTACATTTATATTGTTCACAGCATTGACCATCATATACTGTTCTGTAGTGTTACTGGGACATAGACAGTAGAAAAGAAATCCTGAAGCTACATTTGTCTGGAACCCAGTTTTCACATTCAAGCCCAGAGTCTGATTTTCACATGTTGGATTTGTTTTGTTTTGTTGTTTTTTTTTCTTGAAACTTAACTGATATTTGTTTTACAGCTTTACAAGCCTTTGTGCTCCCTGTTATTCCAGAAGTGTTTTCATTAGTATGATGTTGAGCTGTGACTATATGTTTAAGCATGGGTGAAACAAAACTTGTGCAGAGTGCTCTTTACTAGCCTGTCTTGGAAAGCTTAGGGAAGCTGTGGGGACGTTTGGGTGACAGTTTATTCTTTCTGTGGGCCAGTGCTTTTGTACTGTGCTGCTGGAGGGTGGATAGCAGAAAGTGTGCTCTTTCCCAGGAGGGTTGAAGTGATGGCTTGCTGTTGTTGCTTTGTGCAAAACATAGGGTAATGCAGGTATTTGTTGTTCAGCTTACTGTAGGATTCTGTGAGTTACTTATTAACCAGAGTTTCTTCTTTTTCAAAGATAAAAATGGAGGTTAAGCATAACTGTAATATTTTAATTAAAAAATATTCTTTTCCTTTTCTTATTTTGAGATACCCTAGCTCTGCTTCTAACTGATATGCTGCTGTTCTTACAAGAAAAAGATCAGAAGTACATTTTTGCAGCTGTTGTAAGTATATTGTCAGACGTGTGAATATGTATATTGATTTTTATTTGTATACTACTCAAGATTTATTTTTCTAGGATATTCTCATATACTTTTTTATTTCTTTAATCCTGATAATATGTTCTGAACAGTAATATACCAGTGTGTGGAAGGTTAATATTCTTTTCAAAACTTTATTTTTTTTTGAGAGGAGAGATGAAAACAACAGAAGGAGGTTTAGTGAGATGCCTCATCTGATTATGAAGCTAGAAAGCAGAACAAGCTCTTTCACTTACCCAAATTAAATTGTAACCTCTGCTTCTGTAAACCAAACTAAAACAGAACAATAATATTGACTGCAAGTGTAATAGTAAACACATAAAATACATGAAGGGTCATGAACTAAACTCAAACTATATAAACAAATTGTCTCAGTATCGCTGAGCTTCTGGTATTTATTTTTAGCACATACACAGTGCTTTACTTACACGAATACTATAAAGTATTTAACAAAATAGTTAAATAAAATGTCTGAAAACTCAACTCTAGCAGCCTTACGCTTGGTGGGAATACTGATCGGCTGAATATACCTGGATGGGAATTATTTCAACCAACTGCAAAACTTTGTTCTTTTCGAAGTATGGTATTTTTTGAGAGAGACATTTATTTTTGTGTGTGACTGTTTTTCCCAGGACCAGAAGCCTTCAGTCATTTCTCTTCAGAAGCTCATTGTAAGAGAAGTAGCCAACGAAGAAAGGGGGATGTTTCTGATCAGTGCCTCATCTGCGGGACCTGAAATGTATGAAGTTCATATGAACTCCAGAGAGGAGCGTAACAGCTGGATGAGGCATATTCAAGATGCAGTTGAAAGGTAGAGAGAAAAGCTTTTGTTTTGATATGGGTAGTCTGAAGTGTAAAGGAGGTCATTTGGATATTTGTGGCAGTGTGCTTTCCATTCTTTGTTGCCCTGGATCTGTCCTGTGAAGTTTAGTTTCAGAGACCCCAAAGCCTCATAATCAGTTCTGTCAAACTTACCATGTTAGTTCTAATTTCTCATTGAACCAATAGACTTTTCCTGCTCCTCTCAGTTTTCCTTACCTGTCATTTTAAGCTTCCCTCACTTTTGCCTTTGGCATTGGATGCTTTCTTGAATCTTGCAAATGTCCATGCTTCCATTCGGGGTAAATCCTCAGTCTTACCTTGGTATTTGTTCTTTAGGTATGGCAGGGAAAGCATTGCTTCTCAGATGTGAGACTTAACGCTAAGCACCATAGACTTACAGCCTTGCCAGTATTAAAAAGGAATTCTTCAGTCTTGTTTATGCCCAGCTACTGCTTTCTATAGAAACGAGCAAATGTCATGCTTATAGTCTGTTCCAAAATTAGTTGGTATTTTGTAGTTTAGTATGAATGCAATCCTGTACTGAAAATGAATGTATGTTCAGATATTACTTTATCTAATTTTGCTTCCTTTTTAAAGTTGTCCAGAGGAACAAGAAGGAAAAATGGGTGAATTTGATGAGGACAGACGTATCGCTGAGGCTAAAGCATGCAAAATTCAGAAATGTCAAGGTGCGGTAACTTAACGTGCCACTCTGAGAACTCGCATGTCCTGAGAGGTTAGGATGAGTGAATAACATGCATATATTGTCTGATGGGTTCAGAATGGTTTAGTAAGCAGAGTCACAGTGGAATGGAGGAGAGAATTGGGAAAAAATGTAGAACTTGTAGGTTGAGATAAAAAGTATTTACTAAGGCTGAAAAGGAAGTTAATGAAAATTATGTATACACATATTTACAAAACAAGTGATGCACAACACAATTGCTCACTACCTGTTGACAGATGCCCGGACAGTCCTTGAGCACCAGCTGCTTCATAGCCAACTCCCTTCAGTTTCACCCTTCAGTAATGTCTTGTGGTATGGAATATCCCTTTGACCAATTTATGTCAGCTGCCCTGGTCTGTACCCCCCCAGCTTGTTGTGCTCTACCAACTCCTCTCACTGGCAGGATAGTATGGGAAGCTGAAAAACTGAAATGTTTGTCTCTGTGCAGCAGTGCTGAACAACAGCTAAAACATCAGTGTGTTACCAACACTTTCTTCTCCTACAAGTATTACACAGCATCATACCTGATACTGTGAAAATAATTCAGCTTTGTCCCAGCTGAAACCAGAACAGTATCCACCCTTTATCCCATACCAGGTACATCATGCTCAGATACTGCAATTTTTACTTTCCTTATATTATATGTTAATTGTCATCACCTGTCTTCTCTTTTGATATATACACATAGATATAGTTCCAGTAGTCTGTGAGTCAACCCTCTAAATTGCCCATGGAATACATTTAATCTGTGATTTCGGGCTCTATCTATCATGTCAGTCCTTCAGGGGAGGAGGAATAATGTATGTGCATAAAACATGCCATTTTAATTTTGTCAGAATTAATTCTTTAATTAAGGTCATTCTTAGTGTAATATCATTGATAATGCATATAGCAGCCATAGCAGTAACAACATGCAGTGTTAGGTAGCAGTTAACATTATACAGTTCCAGTTAGTGGCTGTTCTCATCCAAAAACAAATCCCTTTGAGGTACACACAGGACATCCCCATTCTTCTGTATTACCCAACAAGTGCAGCCAGGTTGTTGTGCAAAAGCAGTCTCTTTGATGGACTTTTCCTTGCCTGAGGCAGGAATAACTTAGACTGTTTCCCAGCATGGTTTTCTTGTGCACTAAAGTACATAGGAGCTTTGATTTGGCAGGGCCAGCTCAATTGGCACATCACCTAGTGTTGACAGAGCAGGTAGATTTTTTTAAATGTGTGTCCTAATGTTTGAATGTCCCAGCACTCATTAATTGCTCTCAGTGTAGTCTTTAGCCGTTCATTATATCTTTTGGTTTTCCTTGAAGCTGGTGTGTGACTGCAGAGAAATTGTCCCAACAGCCAGGAATCAGATTAGGAAAACTAAAGCCCAGATAGAATTAAATCTAACCAAGAAAATAAAGGGGAAAAAGAACAAATTCTACAGGTGTATCAGTGATAAAAGGAAGTCCAAGGAAGTTGTGGGCACTCTCCAGAAGGAAACTGGACACCTGGTCACAAGAGATAAGAAGAAAGCTGAGGTGCTCAGCGACTTCTTTGCCTCAGTTGCACCAGCAAGGGCTCTAGCCACACCATCCAAGTTGCAGAAAGCAATGGTAAGAACTGGAAGAAGGATGACCTGCTTGCTATGAGTGAAGATGAGGTTTGAGACTATCTGAAGAACCCGAAGGTACGCAAGTCCGTGGGACCCAAAGAAATCCATCCTCGGGNAGGAAAAATGGGTGAATTTGATGAGGACAGACGTATCGCTGAGGCTAAAGCATGCAAAATTCAGAAATGTCAAGGTGCGGTAACTTAACGTGCCACTCTGAGAACTCGCATGTCCTGAGAGGTTAGGATGAGTGAATAACATGCATATATTGTCTGATGGGTTCAGAATGGTTTAGTAAGCAGAGTCACAGTGGAATGGAGGAGAGAATTGGGAAAAAATGTAGAACTTGTAGGTTGAGATAAAAAGTATTTACTAAGGCTGAAAAGGAAGTTAATGAAAATTATGTATACACATATTTACAAAACAAGTGATGCACAACACAATTGCTCACTACCTGTTGACAGATGCCCGGACAGTCCTTGAGCACCAGCTGCTTCATAGCCAACTCCCTTCAGTTTCACCCTTCAGTAATGTCTTGTGGTATGGAATATCCCTTTGACCAATTTATGTCAGCTGCCCTGGTCTGTACCCCCCCAGCTTGTTGTGCTCTACCAACTCCTCTCACTGGCAGGATAGTATGGGAAGCTGAAAAACTGAAATGTTTGTCTCTGTGCAGCAGTGCTGAACAACAGCTAAAACATCAGTGTGTTACCAACACTTTCTTCTCCTACAAGTATTACACAGCATCATACCTGATACTGTGAAAATAATTCAGCTTTGTCCCAGCTGAAACCAGAACAGTATCCACCCTTTATCCCATACCAGGTACATCATGCTCAGATACTGCAATTTTTACTTTCCTTATATTATATGTTAATTGTCATCACCTGTCTTCTCTTTTGATATATACACATAGATATAGTTCCAGTAGTCTGTGAGTCAACCCTCTAAATTGCCCATGGAATACATTTAATCTGTGATTTCGGGCTCTATCTATCATGTCAGTCCTTCAGGGGAGGAGGAATAATGTATGTGCATAAAACATGCCATTTTAATTTTGTCAGAATTAATTCTTTAATTAAGGTCATTCTTAGTGTAATATCATTGATAATGCATATAGCAGCCATAGCAGTAACAACATGCAGTGTTAGGTAGCAGTTAACATTATACAGTTCCAGTTAGTGGCTGTTCTCATCCAAAAACAAATCCCTTTGAGGTACACACAGGACATCCCCATTCTTCTGTATTACCCAACAAGTGCAGCCAGGTTGTTGTGCAAAAGCAGTCTCTTTGATGGACTTTTCCTTGCCTGAGGCAGGAATAACTTAGACTGTTTCCCAGCATGGTTTTCTTGTGCACTAAAGTACATAGGAGCTTTGATTTGGCAGGGCCAGCTCAATTGGCACATCACCTAGTGTTGACAGAGCAGGTAGATTTTTTTAAATGTGTGTCCTAATGTTTGAATGTCCCAGCACTCATTAATTGCTCTCAGTGTAGTCTTTAGCCGTTCATTATATCTTTTGGTTTTCCTTGAAGCTGGTGTGTGACTGCAGAGAAATTGTCCCAACAGCCAGGAATCAGATTAGGAAAACTAAAGCCCAGATAGAATTAAATCTAACCAAGAAAATAAAGGGGAAAAAGAACAAATTCTACAGGTGTATCAGTGATAAAAGGAAGTCCAAGGAAGTTGTGGGCACTCTCCAGAAGGAAACTGGACACCTGGTCACAAGAGATAAGAAGAAAGCTGAGGTGCTCAGCGACTTCTTTGCCTCAGTTGCACCAGCAAGGGCTCTAGCCACACCATCCAAGTTGCAGAAAGCAATGGTAAGAACTGGAAGAAGGATGACCTGCTTGCTATGAGTGAAGATGAGGTTTGAGACTATCTGAAGAACCCGAAGGTACGCAAGTCCGTGGGACCCAAAGAAATCCATCCTCGGGTTCTGAGGGAACTGGTGGATGAAGTTGCCAAACTGCTGTCCATTGTATTTGAAGGGTCATGGCAGTTTGGTGAAATTTTCACTGTTTGGAAAAGGGAAAACATAGCCCCCATTTTCAAGAAGGGAAAGAAAGAAGATCTAGGGAACTACAGGTCAGTCAGTCTCGCTTCTATGCCTGGAGCATATCCTCCTGAAGGCCCTACTAAAGCATGTGGAAAATGAAGATGCGGTGACTGATGGTAGCCAACATGGCTTCACCAAGGGCAAGTTATGCCTCCTTCAGAGTTTTATAGTTTTGTAACATGATGGGACATCCCTTTGGCTAGTTTAACTCAGCTGTCCTGGTTCTGTCTCAGCCAAGGTCCTTGTGACCCAGCCCGAGTGTCTGGACAGTATGAGATGAAGTAAAACTGAAATGACCTTTGCTCTGTGCAGCACTGCTGAGCAACAGCTAAAATGTTGGTGTGTTCTCAGTTTTGTTTTTCTTCTAAAGCAAAAATAGAGCATCTTATCAGTCACTAGAAAGAAAATCAACTGAAACCAGGACACGTTTTATTTTTTCTTGCTTTTATTTTTATTTGGAAATGTCAAGTTGAATTTTATTTCCTTGGCTCCCTTGTGCACAATTTCCACATCTTTTTACTACTGCGAGCAGAGAAATTTCAGCAGTGTCCTGCCTAGGGAAAACCACAGGGGAGGGCATCCTCTACAGAGAGCAGATGTTCTTCTTTGACAATGACAGACTGAATCAGTATATCTTTTGCTGGCCTGAGCAAGTCCTTTTCCAGCATTGCTTATTGTTAGTTCAGCAGAAGTGCTCCAGAGTACGGCCAAAGCCATGTCCCTGGAGTAAGGCAGTGGCCCAGTGTCTTTTCCAGCTTTCATCAGAACAGACTATGGATTAATTCAGTTCCTGGCCACTTACAAAAGACATTGAACAAGTCTGTTGCCGAGCACAAATGTCTGTATGGTGTAAAGATCAGAAGTGTATATCTGTAATGTGGTTTACCTGCAGGATAAAAAATACTGATACGGTGTTCAATTTTGGCTGACAGAATCACTGAATAACCAGGACCAGGAAATCAGCAGTTGCTTGGAAGACAAGTTGCGTATCTATGCAGAGCTAGTAAATATGAGTGGATTTGAAGATGTTCATGTAGAATGTCACCTCCTTATCAAACCTGATTATGGAGAAACTCCACAGGCTGCTTCATTGCTGGTAGCGGCACTCAGAGAAGGTGAGTTTGCATAGGAAGTGTGCAGTGGTCACTCTTCAACTGCCGTATGGGCAGATATTTCAAAGTAATATAGTATAGTCATGTTACTTTGTGCTACGGTTCTGCCAATTCTCAAGAGCTGGCTGTGCCAAAGGTTGGTAAAGAACACAAAGGAGACTGTAAGATACATTTAGTGGGGATATGTTTAGTGAATAACATCTTATTGTGAGTAGGCTGGACCATGGTGTTAGATTTCATTTGAAGAATGTTTCAATAATTGGCTTCCTTGCAGTACAGCCTTGTGAAGTACCTCACTGGTTACAGTATGATACAGCATCTGGTTCCTTATCTTCACCTGAGTTTGTTGATTTGATGACAGATGAGAATCCTGTAGGGTCATACACAAACCAAACAGATAATTTTGGCAGATTTTCCAAGAAGTGCCTGCCATAGTTACTGTGGGAGCCACACTTTTCTGCGCGCTATCAGAGAGTGGATAGTCTTGTACTGTCTGTAGTGCAGTCCTCTGAAGGAATGAAAGGAATAATATTTGTGGGTGTCTTGTCTATTTGGAAGTTTAACTAAATTCCTGTTAGACTCAGCTGAAATGTGTCCTGATAACCAGAACCATATTCAACATAGGTGATACGCTCTTTTACAAGTGTTTCAAGATTATAGGGTTACCTAGAGAGAACTGTGGGTAAATAACCACATTTCAACTAATAACATGAAAGGTTGACCTCCGTCATCATTTGGAGCTCAGAGAACAATGTTACTGATAGAATTTGTCTTTGGGTGGTGAATATAAGGCAGTGATAAAATTATAAATGTCATTTTATCTAAAGTGGCCATCTATACTGACACACTTGATTCTACCCACTCTTAACTTTCACTTACTTTCATTCTAATGTTATTGTTTATGATATCTTTTCATCTCACGTTAACAAGTTTACTACAATGTGTATAGAATTGCTTCAATAATGCAACTCCCTGAGCTAACGGCAGACTCTTAGCAGTAAACCACAGTAGAAAAGGATAACTTTAGGGAGCACTGAATACCCCTTCCAGACTAAATTATTTTACAATTCATCATCATTGATTTTTGCATAAAGGTCCAATTTGAAGGGCCTCAGTAACTGTTCATATTTTCCCCCCTAGTTGAGAGTCTCCATGTTGCTGTCACATCATTACAAGTGAATGAAATGGTCAGATCATCAGAGGAAAGTACGGAGGAATTAAGTTTGAAACACAGACTTAGTGCCAGTGAAATCTTGGAAACTTTCCCTGGGGGTGAGTAAAATTTGATGTTTTTATGTGTTCAGATTGCTGAAGTAATTGGTACAGGATTTCTTTTTCGAAAGTTCTGTCAGTCTGTGGCAGAATCAGTAGAGAAATATGTAATAAAAGTTGTCTCTGGGCAAACATTCAGAGAAAATTGTTGTATAACTTCACTGAAGTAAATGGATGTTTGCATGCATTGCAGTTTTTCCATAATGTATGTCTGCAGTAAGCATTATTGAGTCCAATTTGTGAATTTTCAAACACAAAATTTATATGATTTCTAGTCTTTGTTGCTCAGCTCTGCAGCAAATATATATTGCTGTGTAGACCTTTTTCTGGCAGCCAATTCTTGTCAGAAAGCATGGAAGCCAACTTGTTAGTGGGATTGATATTCTGGTTCTTTCAACTGTAGAAGGTACACATAATGTTCTTGCAAAAAAAAAAAAAAAAAAAAGGCACGTGAAGTCTGGTACAAGCCATAGCTGCAGAGCATATTTAGTAATATGGCTGTATTTTAAAATATTTCATAATTGATATGCCATTTTTAAGGTAAGGTTGTCCCACTTGTGCCGTCCTGGCTTTTAATATGTTTTTCTCCAGCCTAGAATCCTTCAGCTTTAGGTGTTTACAGCATCCTGTGAGTAGCTGTAAAAAAGTGTACCCTTTGTTTCTGCAGTCAGAATATGCTTTGATGCCTTTTTCTTGCATCCTGTTGGGGTCTTATTTGTTAGATGCAGAAATGAAGGTAGTTGAAGAATCACCTGAAGTTGATCTGAGTGCTTGCCCTACTGAAAAGGAAATTTCTGGTGCCACTGTGGAGTATAAGGTATTGTAACTGGTATCTTTTTCATGTTACTCTTATCTCTCTGGGCACCGGCAATGTAAGTGCTGTACACATTTTCACAGGATATCTAAAAATTATTCTAAAATCTAAAGCATGGGATAGGCACATTTCATCTAAGTCCAGATAATTCAGTTTAGTGGACTTCACTGCAATTAACAGTGAATTTGTAAGAACAACCATAAAAAATCCAAACACAGAACAGTTTTCCTTCCAGGCTTGCAGAGCAGTGAGTGTGTGGCAGCCACAGTGCTTTCATATGGACCACTTGAGAGCCTGGTTCTCTACTGTCATCAGTCAATACATCCGTCAATGAGGAGCTGATAGTATTCCCTCTACTACCTCCTCCTATTCACAGGATGATGAAGGTCTGCTGCAATGAGAGAGGCCTCAGCTAATGCAAGGAAGACGTATGCATTGGAAGATCTTCATCCTGAGAACAAGCATATAAAATGGGATGGATTGCCTTAACACCAGCTTGCTTTAGAATTTTGAATTAAAACAAAACGGAACAATTAGTGAATAGAAGAGAAACTGCCCATTTTTCAGTGTCCTGTAACTCTTAAACAAATCTTGGGAAAAAGCAGAATCAAGTCAGTTCTGATCAGAATTATAACTGGCAAATATAAGGGAGTGGAAAGGAGTGCGAGAGCAAGAGCAGTTTGTATTAACATGAAATAAATGGAAGTATAATTATGGAAGGCTTAGATAGTACCCAAAAGCAATAAAAGGGAGATACTACAATAGAAGACACAGGACATGAAATGAAAAGTTTGCTAGAAAAGGAGATAACATAGCATTAGGGTAGTGTCTACATCAGATCTGAAAGAGAGTGTGTGCCTGAAACCAAACCTTGTTTTTTCTTGGTCTTTCTATACAACTCTAACTAATACACTTATTTCCCTATAAACCTTGCCTCATGTTCATCTTTATGTCGTCTTGCCTACCAGACTTTTAGAAGAGCAGCATTAAAAATGTGCATGAAAAAGACAGTGGAGGATGATTCCAAGCAAGGAGTTACGGAAGTTAAGGGAAATGAAATAAAATAAAATAAAATAAAATAACCTAATAAATGGTGGCTGGGTTGGGAGGGGGGGGGGGGTTTATGTCTACATTTTGAAAAGTTCCAGTAGTCCCACATGAAAAAAATGCCATTGGGGTTACAGAGAAGACAGAACCACATTTTTCTTTGAGGTACACAGCAAGATGATTAGTATCAAAGGTTACAGATCGAAGCAAGGAAAATTCTGACGGAAAAAAATTCAATAGACAAGGGTAATCAAGAAGCAGAAAGTTGCCCAGAGAGGATGTGGAGCCTCCATCTTTGGAGATTTACAGGATTTGACTGGAGAAGGCCCTGAACAGCCTCATTGGACTCTGAAGCTAGCCCTGGGGCATCAGTGGATCTAGAGGGTCTCGAGTAAGCTCTTCCATCCCAATTCAGTCTTTTGATCTTGACAGCAGTCGTGTCACATCTAACTGTGTCAAAATCAGATTCGCCAGGAGGTGGCAGAACGAGCAAACAAAATGTGAAAGGGCTTCTCAGGTTGTGGGATGGTAGCACTGGGTTTAGGCAGCTAGCATGGGCAGAGTCCCAGAAAGCCAGAGTGAAAGCCCCCAGCTCTGGGGTTAGGTGCATCAGAAGCAAGTTCGTTTCCCACTCAATACTTGGGTGCCAAGTGGGTAGAAGTGGTAGGTGGTCACCATCTCATCCCCCTGCTCCTGCCTTGTAATTGCATCTCCAAATGGTTGCCTGAGGAACACATGTAGCCTGCACCAGGATCTGAATATCCACATTTCTGCTGCTCGTTATTGCTCTTAACAAAGAGGGAAGAGTGGCAGGGAGGTGGTGTTAGATTACAGCATGGGTCAAACAGCTGAATATATTGATTCTGACCTAACTAGGTTTAAAGGACTTATACTGAAGTTATAACTGGTGTAATGTTTTTATATCTGTAGGTAACCTAGTTAAACCTTCCTTTTACTCTTCCTTCCATTGTATAAGTATAGAATAGCTGAGGTTGGCAGGGACCGCTGGGTCCATCTGCACCAACTCCCATTGAAGCAGGAACACCTAGAGCAGAATGCCCAGGCCTATGTCCAGACTGTGTCCATTCCTCAAATGGTGCTACCCAGCTGCCTTGAGGAGATGACAACTGGTGCTTGAGTTAGCCACTTGCTGCCTCTTAGCCATGCCAAAGCCAGCTGAGCCTTTAATCTTTCTGCACATCTCCTTTATTAAATTAAACAGGCTTTATAAAAATGAAAAAAGTGTGGAGTTGATCCCATACCTCTCTTCAGTCTTTGTGTCTTCCTTCATACAGTCTTCCTTGCCTTGCCTGCATCTTCCCCTCCCCTTGCTTTTTCACGCTTCTCCTCTTCCCTGTCTGTTGCCCATCTTAGCAGCCCTGTGCAGAAGGGCCAAGTTACTTTGTGTCTGCTCTGACATGGTATAGGTTCTGCATGATTCTGTGTCTGGTGACAGTGTGAACTGTTTGGTTCGTGACTGCAGTAGGAAGTGGAGAAGGAGGTGAAGATGTGGAGATGGAAATACTGAAGGAAGATGATGGAGAATGGAAGGGCTGGAGGAAATGCAGCACCTGATGCTCCCTTTCCACAACATCTTCATTGTGTTGGAGGGCTTGGACTTTATTGTTTTAATTTCCAGTTACTACAGTGGAATAGAGCAGCTGCTGTGCTATGTGATGGGAAATGGGCTCAGAAGAGAACTTACGGAGAATCTGAGAACGATCAAATACTCCCCAAACCCTCTTCCACTCCAGGAAAAAAAAAAAGTAACAAATTATACAGGAAGTCTTTCCAGTATAGCCTCAGAAAGGGTTGTGTTTTATTTCTCCACTGTTTCACCTTATCTTTCTCAGAGGAGCTGTTTTTTGTGCAGAAAGGATTATGGGTGGCTTCACCCCGTAAATTTAAAAAGCTTCGTAAGAAAAAGAATGGAAAGTGCAAAGTGGCTGAGCCTGGCCTGAGAACAGCAAGCCCAACTTCCGTGGGCAGCAGCCCTGACGCTGTTAGGTTTCCCAGAGCACAGCAGACACACAGCCCTTGCCCAGCTCCCTGCACACCAGAAGCACTCCCTGTAACCCACTACCTTAAGTGCCGTCAGCTTCTTTCAGTATTCATGCCTTGATTTCTGAAGAGTCTTGAGCTGTTTCAACCTACTAGAAGTAATCTAAACCCACTCTGCTCAATATACAGACGTCTGCTTACTGTATTTCAAAATTGTCAAGTAAACAAAGAATGAATGGAAATGCCTTTTCTGTGTAGTGTTGGTCACAAGAGGATTAAAACTGTGGATTGAAATATTTTTGTTTTTACAGTTGTGCTTAAGATCTCTAGTGATTTCCACGGAAACTCCAGTGTTGATGAATTATTAGTCCTCTTAAGTTATTGCTTCTGTCTTTTTTCACCTACTCACAGAAAGGTTCGACTCAGCTCTGCATATATTAGCAATGTGGATGTCTCCGCTAGTAAAAACGTAATTACATGATACAATGTAACATTACGATGATACAATTGTAAAGTTAAGAACTACTTTTTAAAGCAGCGTGTGTTTATTTTAGGGAGGAAGTATGAGTGTCCCAGGATCTACAGGGACAGAGGTGAGTTGATTTGTACCCCAGACATAATGTGGTTAGTTGAGAGTGAACAAACAGTTGAAAATCCTTCTCTTTTCTTTTCTAGATTGTACAAGCAATCCAGAATCTAACTCGTCTCTTGTACAGCATACAGGTGACTACTCCACAGTCAACTTTGTAGAATAATTAGTTTTAGTAATTTACTTCTTAAGGGTTGTTTTCATCTTGTGCTACTTTTAGATGTTAAGTCAGTGGATACTTAGCTCTGCTGACTGTTGTACAAGCTGTCTTACCATATATTTTTATTCTATATCAGTGGTATGTTCATTTAAGAACTGAATAATGCTTGGAGATGACTTCCCTCCTTGAAAGGAAGTATGTACAGTCCAGACATCTAGGGAAGAAGTAAGATGATAGCTTAGATTGAATAGGTGTCATTTCATGTACTGATTTCTAAAATTATAGTTCAAAATACTGACAAATGTAAGGATTTTGTTTAGAATGTTGTCCTGGTGTCTTCAAACCACACCTAGGCCACTTAGGCCAACCAACCTTTTATAGATATTTCAACATCAGATCATTATTGTTTTATTCTGTAGAGCCTTAGTCTGAAGCGTTTGGCTCTTCTTGCCTAGAAAATCGTAAATTATTTTTCCTTACATGCAATTTTGAAGTTAATTTTAAAATGTTTAATTTCAATATTTTTAACTTTTAAACATTGAAATTAGTGTATTTCTTAGCACTCCTGAAAACTTCAGGATTAGAAATCAATTGGAAGCAATACAAAAGCGAAATAAAAATCTTCTAAATCAGGAAGAGTTTTGGAAAAATTGAAGAACAGATAGCTGTGGCACAGGTGGCAGTAGAGTAGGGTCAGGATCATGCCTTATGGTTCTGACCATGAAAGCTTGTGTATGCTGGCAGCATAGGTACAGAGAATCAAACAGAGTATCCTATCATTGCCTTGTTTACAGAGCAGCAAAACTGACCGAGTACTGGGATATGAGCCAAGAAAAGTGGAAACTGCACATTGTGTAAAGCTGAAGACTCCTTCTAGAGTGGACGGCTTGGGGCATTTGTGCTGAGGGAATTCTCTGGGAATGTCTGCATAAGTAGATTCCCACATCAGTTCTCAAAGACCAACTGTGCACTAAGCACATCAGTAGGCCTAGGACTTTCTTGCTTTTCTTTTAGATCTCAGCAGTTTATTTTGTGATACCATCACAATCTTTAATGCAAACCATGTCTCAACATCATTGTGAAGGATGTCATATAGTGCTCTTGGTTGTAAAAGAAACTACTGAAGCTTCAAGCCAAAACTACCCTGCCAATTTCTGCTGGCGTGGGTCAGGTGCATGCAAGAAGTAAGATTACCTGGCTGTGTTGGCAGATGTTTGTAGGACTGATGTTAGTAGGACTAAACTGCTGCAGATTAACAAGGAGACACTTATGTCTTGTGTGAACCACACTGGAAGCAGTGTATTTTTCTCTCTGTACACCAAATCTGTAGTAGGAATACTTTGCTGAGTGTTGCATTCCCTAAGCCAATGCTTTAATGCTCTCTTTAAC
The DNA here is from genome assembly GCA_013399175.1 of Odontophorus gujanensis. Lineage (NCBI taxonomy): Eukaryota > Metazoa > Chordata > Aves > Galliformes > Odontophoridae > Odontophorus > Odontophorus gujanensis. Next base: position 63,044 of record VXAB01001566.1, read on the forward strand.
CATGAAAGACTGTTTTTCCTGTGTCTTAACATCATCTGTCAGATCAAGACCCCAACTGTAACTGAGGCATGCAGCTGTAGCATAAACATTATATATTATAACACCAGCTGCAAATCAGAAGCCTCATAAAAGATGCTTGAAATGGTTGCATGCTTTCAGATATGTTGCTTGGTGTAGGCATGAACACAGAGTTCTCATTTTTATGTAATGCTTTTAAATAAAAATACAGAAATGCAAGGATGCTAATATTTAAACATTTGTGTTTGATTTCACTGCGGTGTCTAGGCAGCAATAGCTATCCAGGACAGCCACAGAAAGCTTCATAGATTACTCCTACAAGAGAATGAGAAGACCAGTCGTGGCCATAGTTCTCGGATACCCCTCTGCCTAGAACAAGAAAAATACCATAATTCAGAAAAACAAAGGGAGGAACTGGCAAACATCAGCAAACTCCAGCAGCAGTTCCAGCAAGAGCAGCAGCGCTGGCTGCGTGAATGTGAGCAGTGGCAGCAAGAGCAGGAGGTGAGGGCAGGCCTGCTGGGGCAGCGGGAGCAGGCCTGCAGCTGCCAGGAGGAACTGCTGGAGAAGAGCCGCCAGGGGCTGGCAGTGCAGTTGCAGGAGTTCCAACAGAGCCTGGAGAGGCTGCGTGAGGGGCAGAAAGTGTTGGAGAAAAAAAGGGACAGTATCAAAGTGCAGAAGAAGCTCCTCTGGCACTGGAAGCATGGTCTCCAAAGCAGCCTGTTGCTGCCCTCAGGGAGGGATGAGGTATGTTTCTGTCTGCTGTAACTACATCCAGGCTGCAGAGCTGTAGAGATGTTCCCTGCCAAATGGTCTGCCATGTCAGGGCTTCTGTTGGCTGGTAGTGCCATGAAGGAGTGTGTGGTTCACGCATATTCAGGGGCCTTACTTTGACCTTTGAGCCCTGCGGGAGCTACAGTCAAACTGATGAGTATTAAATTGAAGAGATGAAAAACTGTGTTTTATTCTGCATTACCAGTGTGTTTGCCACCTTCTGGCAAGGTATATCATGCTGCTTGCTTCTTGTAGAAAATCATATTATTGTGGTGCTTGAAGCATGAAATATTTTTAGTGAAGGGTTTCCAGGTACTCTCCTTGCTCCAGGACAACAGTACTGTCCCAGTGCGGAGCAGAAACTGCTCCAGGAGTGGGAATAGCCTGGTTCCAGTGAAGTCCTATCTATCAGGCCCAGCATCAGCCATATTGCTCCCCTTAAACAAGCATTTCTAAGGGAATGACCTTGGTATGTGGCTCCAGCCTGGACAGTGAAATTAAGCATCTCATACTGAATATAGTTTTTCTTGCAGTTGAGTATGCAGGAAGTAGGCTGATTACACTCAGCTCTTGCCCCATTGGGTAAGAGTCTTGATTCCATTACTGTTTTCTAAAGCACCTGAAAATCAAAACAAGTCACCTGGATTCCAAGCCTGCTCACTCCAGCAGCCTCTTTTCCCCTCAGGTTTTCATTTTCACAGTAAAAACTGTAGAGCCTTTCTTCAGGCCATCACTTCCCTAGTTTTTCAGCTAGCAGCTGACCCGTAACAGGGAGTGACCATTCAGTCTCTAAGCTTGTATTTGAATGAGGAGGTAAAGATTTGGCCTCTGACCTTTTCATCCAGCTTTTGTGACTGTACTGTGAACATGACTTTGTAATAGTATGGCTTGTGATAAAACTTTAACTTATTTGGCAAAAAAATAAAAGCTGAACTTAGCCATCAGCTTTAGTGAATAGGACTTGTGAAGTCTTCTGAGGAGGGGAAGTTGAAGGGTAACAGCTGGATGCAGGGATGGCCAGGATGTCACAGGCAGAGAGGCAAAACAATGAAATGCTGAGTGTCAAAGGGCCACAGGCTTTAAGTTCTTAACGTACTGTTTCATCTGTGACACTGTGTTATGTGTAAGACTATCTCACATGTATTTTAATTTCAAATGAACTACTAGACCTGAATGTGCTCCAGACCCTGGGCTTGTCTCTGTTCTGCATTTTCCAGTACCTGAGTAGCAGAGCTAGGGCAGGGAGGTTGAGAGCCAGCCCAGTATTTCTGCCATCTCTCTAAGCCAGCTGTTTTTGGATGGCCAGACATTGTTACTGAGAACTGCTGTGTTTTGAGAGGAGCCAAAACAAGATATACCCAATTATAGCTGTTTGTTCCTGAGTGCATGGGAAACTAAATGACTATATGCTATGAATTCTCATTTCTGTCTGGCTGAATGTATCCTGAAGGTATCCTGGCATTAGGGTTTTTCTGGTGCTCTATGAAGGTGAAAATACTGTTTTCTTTTTTTCTTCTTATATTTTTTTTTCTGCAGATAGTGGAACATGATCAGTTGGATAGCTTGCATGGTGAAAATGCATTCTACTTAAATGAAGCTGTAGTACATGTGTCTCTAAGTGGCCTCGACAGACCAGATTCTTCTCTTATTTATGAGGATGGTGTGTATAAGCTGGGCATCTCAAATTTGGATATGACCAGGACTCGTGAAAATCAGCTGGACCTCAGGGTGGATACTTCTTATCAATCAACATTGACCAATGAACTGTGGAAATCCACTGGCCCTTACCAGCAGATGTCTTTCTCCTGCAAAAACAACAAGGATGCTTTTAATAATGGTAATTAATGCTGTATTTAGTTAACAAGTAGTATGGGCAGAAAGAATAGTCCTAGGAAGGAAGGCAGTTTGGCAGTAGTGAAAGTAATCAGTTTTGCTAAAACAGTTGCATGCCATTTTACAGTCTCGCTGAGGGTAGCTGAGAAAATGAGTAGAACAGAACACAAGTATAGAAAGCTTTTGCAAAAAAAAAAAAGTGTCCCTTTTCTTTGTTGGCATAAAGGTATTCTGTCTTAGCAACTGCACTGCATTGAAAATTCCTGAATGACTTAAAACCATATTAATGAGAAACCCTAATCTGTTTATCTGTACTGTTGCACTGTGTCTAGTTTTGATTTTATGTGGCCTTTTCATTCATTCATTATGATGAAAGCTGTAGAAGATCATATAAAAAAAGAGCATCTAGAAATCATTACAGACAATGGTGTACTTTTGGTTTAGTAGCTGAAATGACCTGGTGAGTTTTTCCTGCACAACCAAGAGATCCAGGTGGCACATGGCAAATCAAGACTGCAACTGACTTGCTCCCATCTTTCTGAGCTGGCAGTGTGCAATGACTTCTGTCCCTGTGTCGGTTGCAAACTATTCAGGTCACAGCAAAGACCAGTGAACAGCGGAACTAAGTAGGATCAGATGTTAAAAACATACACGGGTACAGTGGTTTTAATATTCTTAGGTCAAAAACATAGGGAAGTCCTTGGTTAAGGAGCTTGCTCATTAATACTGCTCGTAAAGATTTAAGCAGGCATCCACTACAGCTTTACAGTAGCATCTTTCTTAGTATGGAGATTGCTAGAAAAGCATCTTATATTCAAAGCTGACTCTTCTCATCACCCCAAGCAAACTAAGCTGATTAGTGAAAGAGATGAGTATTTCTAAAAATGCCTAAATAATTAGTCTGGTGAAACTTGTTCTTGTTTGAATGAAGCTGTCATTTTAGTAACAGGTTAGCTGAGCTAGTCCAAATTTGAAGAGGAACACATGTGGGTTTAAACCTCTCAAAAGTGGATTAGCTTGCACTGGCATGGGTTCAGATGCAAGCTGCCCAGGATACTCTCTACATTAAGCCCACATGAGAGTGTCTAGTTTAATTAAACTGTTTTGAACCAGTGTAATTGCACTGATTCTCAGATGAGCTTGTGGTGCTTCTCTGTGTAAAGATGCCTTTCTGGTAACAGGGCGCTGGTGTAGCCCCAGCAGCCTGGGGAGCAGTGCTGGCTACACACCTGCCTGAGTGGCAGGAGCAGCAGGAAGGCTAAAATCTCTCTGGCAAAGTCAGGTCTGTAAAACCTGCAGCTGATTCCTTGGCTGAGTCACAAAGCATCGTTGGCAAAGCAGCACAGGAAATTCTTGTGGCATCTTGGTGGTGCGGGTGGTGTGAAGGCCCCAGTGCACTGCTAGAGCAGGCAAGAAAGGGAGCCTGCCTGCTGAGGGATGCACCATCGCATTCCACAGTCACATTCGTGACCTGGAGGACAAGTATGTTGTGCTCTGATAATGCAGTGCATGAGTCTGCATGATTCAGGCTTGCTACTGTCATGCATCTGGAGCTGCCGTATGGGGAACAGGAAATGAGAAAAATGCTGAGCTTCCTCCTGAATGACAGACGGCATCTGAAGTTCCAGCAAGCTCTGCATATGGGAGTGAAGTAAATCACTTATTCCTAAGCAATAGGAATCAAACTGAATAGCACAAAACATCTCATACTAGGAAGCAGGTACATTTATGTTGCTATTTTGGCGTGCTTTTTCCACTGAGAGTTTAGCAAAGTTTAAGAAGTACATTGTGGCTTTTCTTCCTTACTCCTCTGCAGCATAAAGTCAACTCCACTTGCTGTGAAGGGGAGCCAGTAGGGCTACAATGAGGGAAAAACTAGAAAGAATTTTAATGTTAGTTGAAACTTTCGATATTTTCATGTCAATAAAACATCAGTACATTTTTTTTCTGCATTTTTCAGCCAACTCTGTGTTTGTCATGATCACCTTTTCTAAACCAGTCCTAAATAAGAAGCTAAAATAGAATTAAGAAATCAAAAATACTGAGTATGGTTTACTGGAAATAGCAATGTTTTGGTGACATATGTGTCCAGATCTTGTATATAATAATTTTGTGTGTTCAGTACAAATACTGAATTTCTTGCTTTTGATTAATTTCCATAGAATTAGTAGTCATCCTGTAAGAGGTCTGGTCTGTAAAAAAAACCTGTAAATTATTTAATGAGAAACACCACCTGAGCATCTTCCTGAGGAGTTAATCATGCTATATTCAACTGTGTGTTAAATACTGTGCAGTTGAAATGGAAATAGCTACATTCCTCCAGTGCATAATTTTCCATTCATATTTTCTAAGGTAAGACATGCGTCTTTACATAGCTAGCATCATGATTATGTATGATTGCTTTATGTGTATGGGAGTGAACTTTACTGAAAACCTTGGGGCAAGTTCCCACAAAGCTGAAACTGGCACGAGTACACTCACTAGAAAAGGTGTGTCAGTCAACAGGAGGAAAATATGATTGAAAGAAAAATGTGTTAATGCTTTACGCTAATGGTTATGAAATTGTCTGCATGAAAGAAGACAAATGCTTCTGCTAATTAGGAATTGGGGAAGTATAGGTTTTGTGTCAGATCAGACTGAGAACTGAATAAATTACATCTTGCATTTAAGTGTCATGTCAGGTTAACTAGCTGGAGTTAGTTACCTATGGATTCACCTCTTTGATTTTTCAGAAATCAATGCAATTTTAATTCGTTTAAGCTTTGAAGTAAACAGCATTATAGTAAATAGTATTACCTTTCTTCTCTTTAATTTCTTCTTCTTTTTTTTTTTTTTAAATTACTCAGATCTTGTATTTACTGAAATATAGCTGAAAAATGATAGATCTGGAAAACTACAAGGAAACTTAATTTTGGGAGGTTTTTTTCCAAACTTTTGCTATTGTATTGCTTGAAAATCTGTGCATGTATTCATTTAAGTAAATGAGATAATTTGATTTTAGAAGAAGAATCCATTTATTGAAAAAAAAAGATGGTTTCTAGAGTTGTAATGTATTTAATTCACAATAGGAAAAACAGAAACCTAAACCAATCCCAGAAACAATGGTGTCATCTTTAACCTTTACATTTCTTTCCTGTTCTTAAAGGTAGATTGTGCTAATGCTGATTGCTCTGTCAGACCTGTTCTTAAAACTTTGGATGAGATTCCTTTATTTTCCCATTGATAATGTTTTAGTTAAGTTTTAGAATGACACATTTTTTTTGTCTATCTAGACATTAGTTATAGCCTAATGACATAGTATAGAAGCATTTGAATTTGTTGCAGTGAAGCAGAGAATGGTGCAACATAGACTTGGTTCTTTCCTCGCTGTCTTTGTATGAGACACAGCTGTTGATCTCAGAAGTTGTACAATATAAAGCTGATGGAAATGTGATAAAAATCTCATGAAAGATGCTTTGTACTACAGTGTTAAAAACCATCTGAAAATGTACAAGCTGTTTCCCCGTGGTTCCAAGTCAGCACAGGATTTTGGCAAGAGCTGGAGCACAGTAACTCAGGGCCTTAAAAGCATAGCTATTACTGCCAGCACTGTAGGTGGTTGATGGGATCCCATATTGAGGACATTGTTGAATAAGATGACTTTCATCAGTGGGAACCTGTTAAATAATGACTAAAATTTAGAAAAAAATGTAATCACAGTTCTACATCTGTGGCCACTGTCAGTTAATTTCTGTAATATTACTGTTGTATGAGCTACTTTTGAATACACTGGGTTTACTCATTCTTTGAACTGAAACATAATTATACGCTACACACAGTGTGTTTTACTGGTCTCCTGTTTCAGCAACATCCTTTGTAGCAAAAGTATATCAACCCTCTACTGCCTGTAGAATCACATGGAAAGATGTTTTTTTGCCTATTATGAGCTTGTTTTTCTACTGTATTCTACAGCATTTTTGTTAGTGGCTCCTTTTTATTTTTTTACTCTGCATAAAGAATGAATTCCCCCAATTCTTTGACCTGAGAAACAGGGAAACTGTTAAGAGTAGAGGATGACATGACTATGGATGTCCAGGGTTTTCAGGTGATGTTGATCTATTTTAAACTTTTTGTTTCTTTTAATTGAGTAAATGTAAATGTGGGAACATGCTATTAATTCCAGTTTAAGTCGCTACCATTTGCATACAACATATTTCTTCTGCTCTTTGCATGGGTAACTGCATAGGTAAGCCAACAGCCCACTTCGTGCTCAACTTTATTATTTGAATAAAGTGAAATGGAAATATATAAGAATATGTAACTGAGTAACATCAGCACCCATGTCTCCCAGGTTCTAAATCACGTTGTAATAGGAAGAGGAAGATCATAACGCTGCAAGTGATAACAGAAAATTTGTCTCCTCTTTGTACCATAGAACACTGGGTTTCATACTCTGCCATTAGATATCAGTGTCTGTGGGATACTTGCTGGAAGTGAATCACAAGGGAAGTATTTTTTCCTCTTGGGAGTAACAGTGCCATTTGTTTAAAGCAGATGGCAAAAGATATTAAATCACATGGCAATATGATACTAAAGTGACAAATATGTCATTATATGTCATCTGCAATTAGTATATCTGAAGTAACACTTGCTTTTCAGTTCTGTAGTATTAGGGTTTTGTACATTACTAATTTTCTCATCTCAAAATTCTTCTCATTTCTGAATGTGACCACAGTAGATGCAGTAGTATTGTGTAACCTTATAATTAAGACAGTTAATGATGTTCTGTTTTTATTCTGTATGCTGATTTAAGAACAGATTTTCCTGTGTAATGCCTGTTGGATTTTATTCTTTCTAACATCTTCCAACTTACAGCTTATTCATTAGAAGTGTGAAATAGTGCTGTGTCTTCAAGGTGATGAAAGTAGAGTGGAGATTGTCCGTCCTATCTTTTGAGGTACCACTGGCATTGATGTAAATGTGTACATTGTATGGAGGGGTGCCTTGCCTGCAACAGAATGTTGGCCAGATTTTTCTCAGTTTGCATCTGTTTGTAGTTCCGGCCATTTCAGAGCAGTGTTTTTTGAAGCCAGTGGAATTACTGGCATTAGTGAGATTGGAATGGTTTGGACCATCATCTCTTCTAAGCAGATTTATTCTTTGCTTAAATAAGGTTGTTCAGATGGTTCTGAAAGGGGTATGTTTTGAAGCAGAAGATGCAGTGAGCCCATTGCCAAGGACAGCTCCTTGCTTTGTAGTCAGGCAGGTGCCACTCAGGGCAGTACATCTGCAGGGAAAGGGGTGATCTCTGAGGAAGAGCAGTCACAAAACAATACAGCCTCGCTAATTGTTGTTTGATGTCAAGAAGATACCTTGGGAGGTCCATGTTCTCTATAGATAATGTGATCTGTGGGTGGAGGCCTGGTTAGGTGCCCTGCTTTAGTACATTAAAAATGTTTTGTGTATGTTTTTGTATTGCAGTTAGAGCCTGAAATAGATGCACAAGTATGAATAAATAATCCATCCTAATGGCTGTGAGAAGCTGTTTATGAATGATAAAATTTTGCAAGATAGTGAGTATGCAAACACACCCAAGAAAATCATGTAGCTGAATCACCAAGTGTATCTGTCTGGCTTATTTTGAAGAGGACAATCTCATTTTAATTATTTAATATAGTACTTTACATATTCCGGGAAATGGCCTGTAGCATGTTGTGTAAAAGTAATGAAGACTTAGTAATATGAAACCTCCTTAGCAGCATCTGCTGTTAAATATTTATTGAGAAACTGGGGAAGATTGTCTGTCTGTCTGTTACTGGCATTCATCACAGGATCACTCAGTTGCCTTCCACATAAATTACATTGGCACTGGCCAAATTGATAGAGGAGATTTCATGGAGTACCTTGTTCTGCTTCCCCAGATGCTGCAGAAAATTGTCCTTTGGGTGCAAATTTTTACTGGAGCAGTAGAGGGGTGGACCCTCATTGCTGCTATGGAAGTTGTTTTTAATTTAATCTAATAGGAAAATCTCCAGCAGTAACCTGTTGAGATTCCTTGGGTGTCCTCTGGAAGTGTGATTTAGAGTCAGAACATGAATGCTACAAAAATAAATGTGATTTGGCTTAGGGTCTGCGATGCAAAAATCAAAGACACCCACGTGCCTTGTTGAATATATTCTTTGTTAAAGAATCCATGACAGAGCAAGGATGAAAAGAAAAGTGCTTTAGGTTGAGAATGGCACGATAGTTGTTGCTGACAGCAAAAACTGCAGAGAGGCTGTCTCCTGTGCATAGGAACTTGCCATTACAGCACAGCAGCAGGGTTGGAAGGGGGAGAAGATCCTGAGATAAGTTGCTGTGTTAAACATGGGCAGTTCTAACCTGAATCTCGAAGTGAATGGAGGAAGGTATTTTGAAATGTTGCATCACTTTTTTTCTCTATGAAGAAATAGCATGGTTAGTGCTGGGATGGGAGCAGAGCTGCAGCATAAAGTGAGGGGATGAGAAAGCATTGGAGGGAGCTAGACCAAAGCAGTATCCTGGGATTACAGAAGTGGTGCTTAAGTGCTAAAGTGGTGCTTTAGTGGTGCTAAAGACAAGGTGGAAGGAGGTGGTGATGAATTGAGACATATGGGTAGAACTAGAACTGTCCGCAGCAGTGCTAAACAGAAGCAGAGGAAGGCAAGTAGATATGGTCCACTTTACTTGAGTCCTCTTTCTCTTTACTTGAGAAAAGCACTTTGATGAAAAAATGAAGACACATGCTTATTTTTTAATTACGCTTTTTTTCTGGCTTTGATGTACAGTCTTCCCTTTAGCTTTTATGCAAACTGTTTTCACAGCAGTTAGATGTTCACAGAGTGTTTAGTGAACAATTAAAGATGGCATCAATTTCAGAATATTTGATCACACCCTGAAACTTCCCATGCTTACAATGTAAAACTTTTAGAATGTGCACCTGTTCAATTTTCACTTTTTAATTGTCTGCAAGAAACAAATGTCAGCATATGTACTTCCTACTAACTCAGTTACAAATTGAAATTCACTTAAAAATTTGTGAACATTTCCCTGTCTTTTGAGCTCAGCGGAGACCAAGTAACTCTGTGGCCATCTGATAAGAGGCTTCTGTCATATGCTCACTCATAGCAATGCCTGTATTTTTTCTGCATTAATCACTAAGCAGGAGCCTCTATTAAAGAGTACAATTAGCGTGTAATTGATTTGAAACAAGTGCTTTGCCTTATTTTTGCTTCTGCAGCAACTCTTTATATTGGCCTAGTATTCCTGTGCCACTTTAACATTTTTCACATTGTCATCTTTTATGAGTGAAAAAATGAAGCTGGCTTGTTGTCAGGAAACTGCCATGTAAAGTCAGGGAACTTAGGTGGTGGCTTGAGAGTGTTTTACAAGTGACCTCCCCATTCAGTTTCTGATAGAAAGCAGTGCCCTTCTGTTACTTCAGGAAAATATTTACCAAATCTGAGACCACAATTCCTTTGTATTGCACCTGAGAGAGTGGCCAAAAGCAGGGGTCAAAACTGTGTTTTCCAAGTTCTTTGTTTTAATGCTTATTTCAAAGCAAACTTGTAGCTTTTTTAAAAAGCAAAACACAACACCATAAAATATGGAGTGAGGCTAATGAGCACATTAATGCCTGCCTGTGGTAACAGAGAGCTCAAAAGAGTAGTTTTGATGTGCAGATGTCCCATTTTGCTTCAAAAGGAGTGAATTCCTGTGCCAGAGATGCTGTTTTTTTCAGTGCTAATACACTTAGTCTTTGGGGGGGAAGGAGAGGAAGCTTTGTGGCAATGCATTACTGGTGGTGTCAAAATTGTTGTGGGCTGGCAAGGAAAGCATGGGGGCTTGCTGGCTGGTTTCATCTGCTGTCAAACTGTTTCTGTTGTAACTTTGTCTTCATTTAACAGTTCTCCAGCAAGCATCCGAGCTGGAGCTTTTACCTCCCTGGCTGCAGCTTGTAGCTTCAGCCTGCTGATCATGTATCTTCTGCAGATCATGGGGGAGGGGAAAATTGCAGCTCACATGGTATGTCTGCACGAGGATCTTGGAGGAGGAGGCTTTGGGTATTCACCTGTTACTCTCACTTTTGTCATGGGTTGGATGGATGTCTGTCTCAGAAGAGCTACAGTCTGTGTCCATACCATTGTAGCAGTGGCTCTTTGCAGACAGCTGCTGCCATTCCTTGTGATTCTCTGTAGAAAGGGTGTTTTTAGGGTTTTATGGTTATTTTCTCTTGATCACTTGAGTGCAGCTGTGTTTAATGAGGTGGAAGAGAAGTAGATCAATAAAGCATGTGTTCATTGTTAGCAAAATACCTGTTGGACCATGTGTGTGTTAATAATTGACCGTCTAAAGCTTCAAAGCTTAGCACAAAGACAGTTTAATAGGGAATTCATACCTAAATAAATTAAAATTAAGCAGAAGCAGACAACTGGCAGGCAGTATGATCTGCCAAGGTGAGACTGAGTATTTAATGCACAAAGAAATTATGATTTCACATAATTTTATTGAATTTTATTGATTTGAAGAAACCTAGGAAAGAAAGAGAAACACACAGTTATTTTCTACCATCAAAACTAAACATTAATTGCTTCACCAATTAAAATGCATTGAAAAAATAGCATGCCAAACATAGTTTAGAAGCTGTGTGCTTTAAATTCAACACAGCTGATAATATAGCTATGTAAGGAGGTTAAAATTTAAATAATTTTGACCTTTGGCATGCTATGAACTTGATGTTAGAGAGATATCACTAACAGTGTCTGAGATTGAGATGCTTTTAAATATTTTCTTTGATATCACCTCTGCTATAAATACTGTTCTTCGAGCTGTAATAAAAGAGAGCTGGATTGTCACATGACTCCAAAACCTGAGGCTTTAAGACAAGAATCAGAAAAAAAAACAGAAAAGCAAATCCCATTGTTTTACCAAGCCCAAGAGCTAAACAAAGAACAGAAACATGCAGAATAATGACTTCTAATTTCAAAAATCCAAAGACTAGACATGAAGAAGAGTTATGCTACAGACTTTCATCATCATAGGCTTAGGATTCTTTCTGTTTCTAGTCTCCTAACAAAATAATACCCCAAAAGATGATGAGACTAATTAATCTGGGATCTAGTAAAACCTAATTGCTCATCTCCTTTTTGTGAAAAGACTTGTGATTCATGAAGGTGCTTGTTTGCCTGAGAAATGGAGTTGCTGCTTTTTCCTGTTAGGATTGGTTACAATTAAATAGAGGCATTAACATTCTCAGATTGATTTCCTGCCTCATTCAATCAGTTGAGGAGTGGATTAGGCTCCTCTTTCTATGGTAACTTCAAGGTCAGAATATTTTCCCAGTGTTTGCTGAGAGCCGGAGTCGTGTTGAAGGTTAGACTGTTGTCACATGTTGTTCAACAGGAAATTCATTGCAAATCTATTACACTGAAGGAGTAATCAGAACTGATCACAGTGCTGTTTGCCAGGAGGAAAGGGAGAGAGGCTAGGATGCTTAGAGTTCCCTGGGAAATTGGCTCTTGCTAAGGAATCTGCATGGAAACCTCTGGGAGCATTCGTATGGACAAAGAGCTGCCATAGTGCTGCAGACGAACACTTTCAGAGGAGCTTACAGGAGTTAGACTGCCATTTGTTATTGAACTGTGATGGCAAATGGCTGCCTGTTTTCCTTGAATTCCTTTGAATATCCCAGACCTGGTAGACTTAGCACTGTTTTTAGGTGTCTGCCTGAGCTTTGTGTTATGCATGAGTGCCAGTGGGGGATTAAATGCAGCAGCTCTGCCATTTCCTATAGCTCTGGCCTTAAGTTGATGTGTCGGCTGTCAGTCCAGATGAACTTGGTATAAAAACTGGTACTGGTTGTTAGAAACAAATGGTAAAACTAAAACCTAACTCTATTCTGTGTTTGATGTGCTGTTTTTTTTTTTCTTTACCCACAGAGTAACTGTCGTTTTAAAATGCTTCAACATGTTCCTTGACATAAATCTCCCTTCGTGTAATGACATTGTGTTTTGTAAAGTGGGCCAACGTGTGACACAGGTCTCTGAAAGTCATAGCAAATTCATTCAGTGTGTATATGCTGTTTATGGAACATAGACCATGTGATGAGTTCCCTTTTTCTCTTTTTTTCCTTTTTCCTTTACTTCAGTTTTTCTCTTTTTTCCTTCTTTTTTCATCTTTTTTTTTTCTTTCCTTTGTTCTCTTTTGAAAAACTCTTGAGTATCCAACCTGACTCAGTTTTGGGATGGAGGTTGAACTAGAGATTTTCCAACATGAATTATCCCATGATGCTGAAAAACTGGGGACAGAGCTTGAAGAGAAAGGGCTTTCTATTCAAAACGCAGATACTTGAGCAGGGAGTGCTGCCCGGAGTGTTTTGTAGCACCTTGTTAACATCTTCCCATCCTTCCCATAGCAGTCACTGTGGGCACTCCAGGCTTACCTGCAGAGCTCTAATTCTCTGAGGGGGAGAGGTGAAGGAGAAAATCTGTGGCATTTGTTTGATGTGGAAATGCTTACATCCTGTGACAACAGACAGAAGGTGAGAATCAGTGTGACTAATGAGGTGTTTACTTGGCTTCCCACTACTAGCCCCTGACCCAGAACTGTGTTTGTTCTGGTATGTATTGATCTAAGATTTGTGCAAATTGCTATTGATCTCAGATTTGTGCTAATTCCCTTGCTTTGTCTTTCACATTTTAATGGTTTATGCTATGTCAGTCATCCTGTCTTTTCGTGTTACAGGAAGAGTAGAATAAGGTATTTAGAAAGCAGAATGCCACTTCTCTCATTTCCTGGATGGTGTTTTTAGCTGCTGGTTCTCTGTGTTGGAGATCAGACCCTGGGCTGAGAACTGAGATCCTCCTGGGAAATGGTGTGAAAGATGTCCCACCGTCTCGTGTTGTTCTTTTTGTGGTCTAAAAGTATATTTAGGGTCATAAAGTGGTTCTTTGCAGTTGCCTGGTACCTGGCCTTACTGTGCTAGAGCTATGCTCTTGGAAAACGGGAAGTGAAGATCAGAAGGGAGGAGGCTAACCAAAAGCAGATGGTCTTTATTGTCCTGGCTGTAGATCTGCTCCAAGCCCTGCTCCAAGCCCAATCACAGCACTGCAGAGAGGCTGGGCTTTGGTTCCCCCATACCACTCTCTGGCTGCCTGCACAGAGTTTCTGAGCAGCCCCTTACCAGCAGCAGCCTCTTCACCTTATCACTGAGTCAGGCCATTCTCCCTGCTTGCACGACACACTGCACTGACTCCTGCAAGGTCGGTCCTGCCTAGGCAGGCAGCCTGTGGCTGGGAATGCTGTTCCTTGGTGAGGGGGAGCCTGGTGCCACCTGAAACCATCCCCTTCCTTTGTTTGTTGGAAAAAAGAGATCCTTTCAACTCTACCAAAGTGTGCATCAACCCTGATGGTGTCTGGGCTGTCACACAGCCAAGGGGAGGGACCCATAGGATCATGGATTCCAACCCTTGGCTCCACACAGAAACACCCACAAATCAGACCCTATGTCTGATGGTGTTGTCCAAGATGATTCTTCAATTCTGGCAAGCTCAGTGCCATGATCACTGCCCTGGGGAGCCCAGTGCCCAACCACCTTCTGGAGAAGAACCTTTTCCTGGTATCCAACCTGAATGTCTCCTGCTGTTCTGGTTCTTAGGTGCAAGGGCTTCAAAGTAGTAATAGTAAAGAGAATAGAGAAGCTACTAAACTGCCAATAAATCACTTACTTCAACAGTGACAGCATGTGATTTGTTTTTCTAGTACATTGTCAGTTTTCATCGCTTAGCTCTGCTGCTTAGCATTGTACCAGTTCATGTGAAATGGTTTGGAAACAGCTACTGCTTTAATTGGTGAAGCAATTAATGTTTAGTTTTGATGGTAGAAAATAACTGTGTGTAAGGTGTTTCTCTCTCTTTCCTAGGTTTCTTCAAATTTGTAATTAGGCTTCTCCAATTATGTACTTCATAAACTTTGGAAGCAGATCTTTCAAATAAGTGCTTACTGTATGATATTCTTATGCATGTAACTATGTTAAGATGAATAGACTCACAGAACTTGAAAGGAATATTAATGTGGGCAAAATTACCCCCAGTACAAGTGTTCAGAGATTGAGTACCTTTCACTTGTTTTACTAAATAAACAAAACTGAAGTATCCAACTTGCATAAGGACAAGCAGGTGTACGATATTTATGGTTTCTTGAATATGAGTCAGCAAATTGTAATCTTTTTAAAAAGAAAGAAAGAGCAAAAGTGCTACTAACAAAGCAAGGCTGTTAGAGTAAGGGAGTCCAATCCTTCTGTGTTACATACTGCAAATCCAGAGTAGGGCACCTGCAGTCTAGACTTATTCTGGATTTTCACAATCTAAAACTTGATCCCTTAAATCCAGTGTAAAACAACAAAAGAAGGGAAATTTAGGCTGCATTTTTTTTTTGCATTCTGTGTCAGCCTGGTATTGACCAAGCGCTGATTATATTTAAGTACCTTGACCCTGGCACCTGCCCTGCAGTCTCAGCAGCAAGTACTGTGTACACTCAGTTTATAATGGAGTGAAGCACTGGGGGCTTTTTGCTCGCAGGGTGAGGTATCAGAGTGGAGAGTATACTGAAGGCAGTGCAGCAGTACGGTGTGTCCCCAGATGCTCTCCTGCAGCTGTCTCCCACTCCTCTGCATTCCCAGTGGCAGTGAGCAGCCTGAGTTTTGTAGGGTGCCGGCAAACTTGTGTTTCCAAAGATTTAATGAACAAGACTGGTGAAAGCTGTATGCATCATGGGAGGGCCAGCTGTGGGCCATGTGTGTCATTGTAAATTGTGATCACTTAGAGTGACGATGAGTAAGAAAAAAAAATATATTCTTTATAAGAGATTTCCATTGCATGTGAGGGAGAAGGTATGGGGACTGGAGTGGGCACAAGATGTCTTTTTAGCTTCTCTATGAAGGACAGAAGATTCAAAGGACCCAGTGTTGGGTTTGCCTGCTTCTGATATTACCTGTGGTGGCTGTGGCAGGGGTATCAGGCTCTGCTTTTTCCTGTGGAGTTGTTTTTCCAAAGCCTTTAGTCCTGTTGTAGTAGCAGAGGTTGGTTGAGTTGGGATTGTAGTAATAAGAATGGGCCAAGTATTGCAGTTTGTCTGTCACAGAATTTTCTCATACCAAGTATGATGGTACGCGCTTCCTTCTCATGCAACTTGTTTGTATTGGAAGTGTTGATTTGTAGAAATGAAGTTGTAGAAGAGCCAGCTTCTGTAATGTAGTTCCTGATGTCCTGGAATGGTACAGAAAGAGAATTCAACCATGTGGGTGTTATTTATTTATTTATTTATTTTATTTGTTTGTTTGTTTTGAGTAACTCACAGATGATTTCAAAGGCCTTTAGAGCTCTGCAGGAAGATAAATAAATAAATAAAAAAGAGGTACCTGATCTGATTCTCTGCATTTATAGGAGAAAATTGTGAAGATTACTGGACCTTTCATTTGTTAAATAATTTCGTAATGTTTGGATACAATATTATCTTCACAGCTAAAGGTCTGAGACAAGAATAAAGTAAGTGGTTTGCTCAGAGAAACAGAGATGAAATTGGCAGGAGAAGCTGACTAGTTATATATCTATTATGGACTGCAAGTTCAAGTCAAGCAGTCTCTTAGCTGTGGTTTGCTAACTTGGTTCTTTTGCATCCATGAAAAAAAGTATTGCAAATAAAATTCTGTGTAATGGTGGAAACTATATTAATTTTACAACTGGATTATCTTCCTAATAAAGGTAGTGATTATATATGGTATGTTTCCCTGAAGCCCAACTCTGACAGCTTTTACACATTTCCATTAGTGTGTGTCTGGTTGGCAAAGTCAGGGTGTAAAGGTCTTTTATTGTAAAAATAGTGACAGTGATCCAATGGAAAGACTTGAACAGATTTCAGTAAATTTGAGCAAGCTAGTTCTCACCGGTCTTTGATATAATTAAATAATACAGAAGTGTTTTTCCTTCTGGACAGATGTGGCTTTCTTGGAGATGGTGCACATCTGATTAGCACACTGCTAATCAGAAAGTCAAAATTTGCTCTTAATGGTTGCATGGGCATAAAAGAAGACGTGTTGTCACATGTCCTCCTCTTGTTTCTTACAGATCTAAATGCGTCACAGATCCAGGGCCCCCAGGCAAGCAGTCCAAACCATGGATCCATCCAACCACCACGAGTGGACGCGCTGCTGCTGAACCACCAGCCTGAGAGCCTGCAGGATGCAGAAAGTGGAGATGGAGGGGAGGAAAATATTGTTTACCTCTGATGGCTCATTGTCTGATTTCAATAACACTTTGGAAATATAGTTTTGTTTGGTTTTCTAAATGTTTGTAGTTACTCTCTGTATGACCAAGTGGCTTTAACGATAGTATTTAATAATCAATGCAAGATTTTCCCAATGATAAATATAACAATTAAGTTATTTTGGAGCCTTTTTTATGATCTTTAATTTATGATGTGATTTCAAATACTTTGCAAGAAGCAGTGGGTAGCAGGGGAATTGTAGCATTTTGAAATTGAAAAGATGCCACCAAGAGCAATGAATGTGACTGTTCCTTTCCTCTGGAGTCTTCTTTTGAAAAGAGCAGACTAAGAGAGATGAGCCTGCTGTTTGAGATTTCTGGGTATGGATCAGTAGCCTTCTAAGAATTGAGATACAATGTGAGAAGACAGCAACTTGTGATTTATAGCTATAATCTTTTCTGAAATGTGCTATGTACCCTTAATAATTGGGCCATTTTTCTTATCCCTTGGCTCAGAAACTGCTTAGAAGGGGATGTCTTTTATGGTATCAACATAATCACTAGTAAGTGTTTTTCATGTCCCAGAGCTTATCATCATTTTGGTACTGTTGCCAAGCTCTGTGCAGCGATGCTGTTATGTCAGTTTGTTGTATTATAACTTATTTCAGTATGTTCTCTTATGCATTAAAGTTTAGCATATGAGACTTCACCAGTCAAAGAAAGAAATAGGGGATAAATAGAATCATGTAGTTGTAGAATCACAGACTCGTGGAATCACAGAATCATAGAGCTGTAGAGTCACAGAATCATAGAATGATGTGGGTTGGAACTTAAAAACCACCTAGTTCCAACCCTCTTGCCTTGGGCAGGGCTGCCACCCATTAGATTGGGCTGCCTAGGGCCCTGACCTTGAATGCTTCCAGAGAAAGGGTATCCACAGCTTCTCTGGGAAAAGTAGTAGGCTTTTAGTTTAATCAGTCCCTTTAGAAACTGCTGCTTTCCCATGTGGGAGTCAGCTAGCTTCCTTCATTCAGGTTCACGGGATCATCAGCATTAGGTAGTAAGAAATGGGACCTGTTTTATACCTTTTTGTCTTTCTGAAAAATCTGTATACTTTCACTGAATTTGATAAATGTTCCATACCTTTCTGTGAGAATGTAACTTCATTGCAATGCTGGGTCTTCCAAAGAAATTTGAAAACAGGAGGAAAAAACTTAAATTCCCTTGCCCACTTCCTGTGTTGGTGCAGCACTGCCAAAGCTCCATTCCAGGTACCTCAGCTGATAAAACCAAGACTGGAGCATGCATGTCCTGCAGCAACATGGAAGGACCACAACTGCACAGCCCTGGGTTAGCTCATGGCTTATGGCACAGGGGAGTGCAGGTTTATTTGTATAGGTGATGTGAAGGGTTTCTGCAATGATTTGCATTGTGCAAAATCTGCAGAGTGCAAGCTTGGATAGCAAATGTTTGTCAGCAAGGGTTTCTTGTTGTGGGGGCGTCTTTTCCATGGTTGTTGTGCTGTTTGAGATCATTCAGAAGCAGTGCTTTCTGAGTTAAACTGAGCTGCCAGAATAGCTGGTTGGTTGGTGTCTTGTGCTAACAGTTGTGCTAACAGACATTTCCCATGAATAGATTTTGTTTCCCTGGTGCTGTTAACTGGTGTGCCAGTGTTGCTATGAGAAGATCGGGCCTGCAGGTGTATTTTTCAGTTTCTATTTCCAGCCCTCAAGATTCCTGCTCACCTGCACTACTTCGGCATGTCTGTATGAGGGGGAAAAAAAAAAAAAAGAAAGCCTTTATAGAATTTCAGAAAGTGTTTTGTGTACTTCGCATTTCACAACTAGACTAAAATTAGAAGGGAAATCCAACCTCTTGTTAAGAGATCTCGCAGACCACAGCCTCACTTCACTGTTCAGCAGTGAAGATGAGGCCGCCATCCAGACAGATTTTTGCTAAATTTCTGAGCAGTCAGCTCAGTTCCTGGGATGTTGCAGCATGTCATGGGATAAGCACATTGCCCTGGTGGGAATTTGGGAAAAACTAAGAGGTTTCCTCCGCAGTTGTTCATTCTGCTTCTTATTATGCCTTTGCTGCAACATCTGGTGTTGGTTACTGTCAGATCCAAGCTGTTGGATGGATAGCTGCTGTCCCAAACTAGTGTGGGAATTGCTTTGTAAGTGGCAAAGAGAAGAGGAGAAATGGAGGATTCTGCTTCACTCATCAGTTTTAACTGGGAGACTGGGAGTTGAAAAGCCACTGACCGCAACTAAAGCTGTTGTGCAAATTTCTGAGATCCCTGAATATCAGACAGCATCTTATTTTACTCACCTGTGTTTACAGTAAAACTTAAGGAACTTGGGGAAGGCAAAGGCAGGAAACAGGTGGTCTCTAGATTTAGGTATTTTAATTGTAGAAAATGTTTAAACTGCAGACCAGTATGGTCTTGGCAGGTGTTTTTTATAACAGGATGTATTATGGACCCCTGAACTCTGTCCATTATTCAGGCATTTGTTAATACATAGCAGAATTTAAATGAAGCCCCAGTGAGACTCAGTCATTTTAGGAGGTTGTGTTTTCAGTCACTGTCAGGCATGTATTAATGATTCCTACTCTTTTCTAAATAAAAGCATATATTCAGAAGCCCTTTCTGCACCTCAGCTTCATTATACTCTTTTGAAATGGGTATATTTACATGGCCTGTTGTATTTATTTCTAACTGTTACTGCATATTGTGTTTTCTTCTTTGATATTCTTGTCAAGACATCTTGACTGTGAAAGCTCAAAACTGAATTTTGTCATTCATTTCAGTGTTGAAATTAAAGAAACAAGTGCTGTACTGCAAATCTCCACTACACTGGGTTGGGCTTTTCTCTTTATTTCTTTTGTTTTTATTAATGTTATTCTATCCTTAACAATGTGGGTTTTCTTTACTGCAGTATCTTGACTTTGTCCAGCACTTTCTCCTTAGTGTCACAACATACTGGTAAGTGGTACTGTATTTTACGGCTTAGGAAGATTTTAACTGAGGTTCACAACAAACCTTCATTCATCAAATTTTTTAAGACGGTAAAGAGAAGGTCTCAAGCCTACAGTGAGCTGGATCAAGAGCCGTATGTTCATGCACTCAGTTATTTACAAGATGAGGCCAAAATAGAACAAGTGCTTCTCTTGGCTGTTGTTGAGAGTGTTAAGGTAAACTCAGCTGCAGTCTTAGAGACTTTTCACAAAGCTAGTCCATTCACAGATGTGATTTGCCAGTGTCCAAAATAAATACAGATTAGGCTTTCAGGAAAACTCCTCAAAGATTATTTATAAAGTGAATTCTAAAAAAATCTCGTAATGTTTGCCACATAAGCAACATGAATAATTTTGCGTACTGTGACCTGTTGGCTGCATTGAATGTTGTCCATTTAGGTAAAAAAAAAAATAAAATAAAAACTAGCTTAACATTTTACTGCATCTCGTTTACGTTAGTGCAAATTCTGTAATTATGTGCTGTAATGTTGATAAAATCATGTTCATGGAATTGTCTGTTCAGCGAAAAACCAAGAGGTTGTGCCTTGGTCAGTAACTTTCCTAGAAATGTCAGTGGTTGAATTCTGAGTGCAAGGGAAAGTTGCTGATGAAGTAGTCCCCCTTACACATTTGATGACAAATGGGCAAGTAACATGACTTCTCAGATACCTTCTAACTAGTATTCTATTTGAAAAGAGTTGCAGCCCCAGATCCTTCCAGAGAAGAATCCTCAATATTCCTAATTTGTATATGATTGTATATGATTTGCAGTCCTCTAATCTTTCTTGCCATAGTAAATGGTTGTATTTGTTGTTTTCTCTGTCAAAGATCTGTATGTGGGAAGCACTGCAGAAGGAGCTGTGAATATTCTCAGTAATCTGAGCCATGACAACTACAAATTAGCCTCCAACAAGGTTTTCGTGTTTCACTTTCTGCCCAGTTCTGAGTTACAACTACAAGGATGGCTTAAATTCAGTGGCTTGAATTATTGTGTAAAGGCTTCCTTTGGAAGGCTGATATGAAACTAGACTGTTTCATTCATCCAGTTTAAAGGAAAAACCTAAAAAATCCTTGCTAGCAGTTACCTAAATAATTCTCATCGATATTGTCCATTGCTCTGCATAAATGCGTCATAAAATAGACAACTAGATTTGTATCAGGAGATTACCAAAGACTTAAGAGGATTGAGGAGGAACTTAAATGTGTACTGTAGGCCACAGCAGTGAAATACTCCATATTGTCATCTGGGAATGTCAAAGTTTGACACGACATGTAAAGCAGTGTTGATGGCAGCTCAATCCAGTCAGTAGCTGACTCCAAAATTTCCTAGGTGCAACATTTCTTGTCTTAGGATCAGCTACATAGAAGTTTCTTCCTCTCCTACAGATAACTCAGTTAGCTCCATTAAATATGTCCTCACTGCTCACACAGAGGGAGGGACTCAGACCCACAAGAGATCTGCAGCTCCCACTGAATTCTGAGATTGAGACTCAAAAAAACACAGAGGAAAGAAAAGAAAAATGAACAGTCACTCTGGATACAGAAGATGCAGAAAGAGTATATCCTATCTCTGGGATGTTTTCTAAACTCCGTAATGGAACAAGCTTTTCCACTTGGGAAAAAAAAAACAGTAATTATTGAACTGCTTATTGTTTGTGAGCCTGATAATCTGAGAACTGCTTAAATTCTGTGTTTTGAAAACAAGTGCCAGAAATAGTGAGAATCAGATATCTACAAAAGTGACAGTGAAGAGTGCAAGTTGAAACAAAGAACTTCTCTGGAGGATGTTTATCACACTCAAGGAAACTTCTTAACAGCTTTCTATAAGGCTGCCAAATCATACTTAAAGGAGCTGTGCAGAGGCGTGAATATTTCACTCACCCATGCTTACCATTGCTTGCCAAAAAACACTGCATGGATGAACTATCACATGAACTGAAGATAGCTGAGTCCCCAGACCTGCTAAGTGAGCAGAATGACAGTACTCCAGGATCCTTGGTGGGTGTTCAGGTAAAGCTGTAGAGCTGCTTGTGCAAAAAACATGTGAAATCAGTGTCAGTTATGACTGAAGTATGTAATATCCAACCTGTAGTTGGATATTATGAAACATTTCCTTTTCTATCTTCACACAGTTGGCCTGGCAATGCTGAGAGCTTTTTATAGGCCAGTTAGAAATAACTAATTAAAGCAAATAAACTAAAGTAAATTCTATGAAATATCCTCATCCGAGCCCAATCTAGATACAAAGGCATTGGAGGGTAGCTGTTCTCATCCTCTAGGGCCTCTCCGCAGCTTTTGATGCTATTGACTATGCATTATTGATGTCTTGTTTGTGTAAGGAGCAGGGTTTCAGGGAGAGGTACTCCAGTTGTCAGTGAAGCGGATAACATCAGAGGAAATCAAACTGCTGCTCTGCTGACGTTGCTTTCCTTTGCAGTGTTGCAGGTGCTAGCTGTGGTCTGGTTTCCAGTGTACAGCCACTTGGTGAGTTGACAAGGTTTCCTGGGCTTCATTAAATTATCTCCAAGTGTGTGGTTCTTAAGTAATATTGAAACACCTTATATCTCAATGTAGGCTGGACAGTGGCAATGCTGCAGGCAGAGGGAGGACTTTGAGGCTCCAAAGCTAAGGTGTGGCCTTCTTTGAAGTACACATCAAATCAGTCATTTACTTTGAGATCTGGGAGTGCTTTTGGATGCCCTATAGACAGAAAAGTCTTGCACATAGCTTTATTCCTTCTTCAACATACAAGGTTTGGAGACTCATTCCCACAACAGAGATGAAGTCCTGGACTCACCTATCCTCCATGCCGTGTCTAGACAATTGACGTGTAGAATTTCTGAGCAGTAAGTCATGAAACTGTTGAAAATGCCATTGCTGCTATTGAATGCTGTGGCATGTATCTTAAGCAAATCTGTCTGACTTTCAACTACTGCCCAGGCTTTCTGTTGGAAGGCTTACCAAGATCAGTTTCTTTAAGTCCTCAGTATGTATGTAAAGCTTGAGGATAGAGAACGAAGTTGATGCTTTTCTACTTCTGGAATTGCAGTACCATTTTTTACCATAAGGTGAAATTGGTACAGGAAGCAAGCTTTGCATACAGCCAATCCATGCATGGATTGCAAGTGAGCTATGGGGCATGCTCATCTGTTTCCTAAGAGACAGTGGGTGTATAGGGAAAGACTCCAGCTCTGTTGCTGTCATAGGTCTGTCAGCAGCATAGTGCTGGTGGGTTGGTATCCAAAGACCTAGTTGAGAGAGGAACAAGCTGTTTGATGCCATTGAGGCTGTGACCACCAGTGGCACACTCAACCCTGCTTTTCCTCACAGGAGAACAGCAGGGTCCCGGAGGAGCTCATGAATCACGCAGGTCGCTCACCTACTTAGCTGCCATCCCTCTGATGCCTACCTAGAGCTGAGTTGGTTGTGTGCAGGTTGCAAAAGGTAGAACAGTGCTGGGACACCACTTGTAGTGCACAAGGCTGAATGCTAAAGGGTGTTTCACAGGATAAAGTAATTAGTGATGAATGGTAGGACTCCTCAGCTTTTTCACTGGAAGTCTCAGTTTGCACAGTAGAAGTGGCTCTTATTTCTAATTCCGACTCCAGCTGTTTTCATTCTATGTATAGCATAATTCTTCAGAAAGATCGGGAGAACAACTTTCAAAGACAGTATATCAGCATTGTGGGAAACTACCAAAAAGAGGAGAAACATTTTAATAGATTTGCAAGGGCTGAGTCTCTTCTGCTTGTCCTGCAGGCAGTACTGTGTTGTAGTCCTACAAACAAAAGTCTCTCTGAGATGGCAAGGGTTTCAAAATGCTTCTCAAATATTCTGAGCATGCAACCTGAACACTCAAAATGTTCCTCCTTCTGGGAAATTGGAGCTTTGAACATCTGAACGACTGAAATCCCCCAGAATGCAGTCCTTCCATCTATAATTTCAGTTAAATGAAACTCAATTAGTGTTCACCGCTTAATTTCCTGATTGCTTTCTGATAAGCAGAAACATTTCCCTAAACATTGCTCAGATGTTTCCAACCTATTATTTCTGTAACTGCTGTCAGTGATTCATGGGTAATTACAGAGATGGGCCTGAACTTAAAAGAGATACAAGGGCCTTCAGATATTTGGAACATGCAGACCTGAATCTGAACTTGAAAGACAAACTGCTCTACTTCAATGTTATGTTTTTCAAGCTTAGATTATGAACAGTCAAGTCAAAGTGATACAAATTCAAAAATGAGTTATCAAGGAATGCTACATGGCAACAGCTTCTGTACAGTATTTAGGAATTTACTGATGAAAGAAGTCTGTGGAATTTCCATGAAATTACACTATAACTACAATTTGTTATTATTTGATTGGAGCTTCAGTGCTGGAAATGAGGCTGAATATGTTGGACTAGGTGTGATCACCTCAGGAATTCATGGCAGGAAGGATCATCTCTGCACATGACAGCTTTTACATTGACTGAGAATCCACAGCTGTGAAACATGAGTTTGCACTGCCTGGTCCTGCTGGACCTGCTGAACTCTCGTGAAGGTGGTAGGTTTTGCCCTTAGGTCCTTCCCTATGTTGTGATCACCCCCTAGCACAAAACCAGAATGCTCAGCATCCTTTCCAGAAGGCGTATAGCCTAGGCTCTTCTCCCTAAGAACCAGATGTGCTGACTTACGGGCTGGACCTGCTGCCACAATGGTGAGGATATCCATGCCACGGTGATCCTCCCATGCTAAAATGGGGAGTTCTTGTCAACTGCAGACTAGCTGTGGATTGCACACATCACACAAACAGGTTTTCTGATACTTTGCCCTCTCAGTCACTGTTTAAAGTCATCTGACAGGGATATGAAGCAGTGAAATTCATTCTGAAGTGTAACATCTATGTGAAAGCTCAAAATTAATTTCTATTTTTACAGAGCAACAGGGGTCAAGTATGGTTATAATAACTAACAACATGTGTGTTGTTTAATCTTCAAAGAAAGTATTACCTTTAGACGTCCATAATTTACTCAGTAAATATTGTTTCTCTTACTTCAAAAGGAAGCAGTAATTAGATTATCCCTGCACTCAAAGTAACGTTTAATTTGTACATACTTTCAGAGCAACACAGTTTTCTGCGTACAATAGCAAAATCATTCTTTTTAACTCTGTCGTTATGCAGTGTTTAAAGTTGTGATTTAGTACCCAGAGGAAAGATAACAGCAGTTTATGAGATGCAAACACGCAGAGGTTTTCTAAGCCTACCTGCCCTCCACCCAGCTATCGCTAGGGCAGTCATGGCCTGAAACCACCTGCTCCTGCCTCCTATACTCCTCATTATACCTGGGACCCTTCTCTAATCACTTGTACTGTTATTGGTTGATGTTTTGTTTTGTTTTCACATGGGAATAATTTTATGAGTTCATGACTGTTGTTACAGGACAAAAAATGTTGAGCATGATTGTGGCCCCATGTAACTTCCTGCTCCAGCCTGCCAGTGGAGCCAGGCCTCAGGGAGCAGAGCTTCTTTTTCTTCAGAGGGCTCTATCCTACTTCTTTCTTTTGGAAAGGAATTTTCTGAGCACAAGCAGCGTGGAAAACAGCAGGGACAGCTCCTGCCTCCATTTGTATTTCTGTTTTTTTTTTTTTTTTTTTT